>ML289869.1:0-10542 GCA_005239495.1 Nicotiana undulata | reverse complement strand
CGCCGGTACCGATTGAGTGATGCCCGCGGGGCTTATGACGAGTGATTGTGAGGATGCCTGATGGGCAGAGTGATTGTGAGGATGCCTGATGGGCAGAGTGATTGTGTGGTTGCCTGATGGGCAGAGTGATTGTGAGGTTGCCTGATGGGCTGATACTGAAAGATATTGTTACAAGAAATGATTATGGACCGAGGGGCAGTTTATGAAGATTTTTACTGAGTTTTCAAACTGTGATTTACTTCGTTTTCGCACTGGTTTTACTGAGATTTTTATTGAGATATACTGATATTGCACTTGTTTTCAAGGGATTTCTGGAAACTGATTTCGAACTTATTATTTGATGAATACTACTTGATGACTTGGTGTTTTATTGGTTTGTGGAATTGTGTACATGTTATGTGTGTTTATATTACTCAGACTGCGATTTATTTTCATTACTACTGAGTTGGCGTACTCATAAAGACTCCATGTGCCTCTGTGCACAGATCCAGGTACTAGCTCGCAGCAGTAGCTGACGCAGGTTCGATAGCAGCATTTTACAGGATTTCGAGGTAGTTGTCCAGCGTCCACAGCTTCTCCATTTCCCTTCCCTATTTAGCTTTAGTATTTGATTCGGAGACATATACTATAGTTTTAGCAGAGTTAGATTTATTTATTCTTAAATGCTCATGACTATTTTCTCCAGTTTTTGGGAGGTTGGTTAGGCTACTATTGGGACGTTAAGACTTGATTATATTATTTGTGCTATGGTTGCATGCTTATTATTAAATTGTGAACTGATATAATTGAACAAAAGCGTAGTAATGTGATGGTTGGCTAGCCTAGTCCCACGATAGGCGCCATCACGGCCCGTTAGAATTTGGGGTCGTGACAGATACCATATACTAGAAGGTTTAAATTTTTGTTAAAACATAGGCATCATGCCTTAGAAATGAGACTGTTGATTAGCTGGTTTATAACATAAATTGGTGATTATAGTTAATGCAGTGATTTTTCTTTCTTAGTTTACATTAAATTTGTATGAGTTCGTTGTGAAAAGCAGGACTTGGGGTTGGTAGATTTCGGGACTTCAGGTTCTGTGAAAAGTATTGGCTTACTTGAGTTTTCAGTGTGATTTAGTCCTATATTGATTTTTTTAAGAACATGCCTTCGTTTTGCATGCCTAAAATTATGTGAATCGAAATCATTGCCTGTCGTTTGTGTTAAATTTGGAAAGTGTGTATTTTTTGTTAGGGTACGATTCAACTTAGTTTTACCTTAAGTAGTGAAGGGTCCATTAAAAAAGTGTTTGGGTCCTGTTTGAAAGCATGAAGTTCTATTAGGAATACTCCCTTTGTGTTTTGAGTTAGCAAGAAAAATTCTCTAGCATCCCATGTTTCAATTTTGTGTTTTAAGTGAAGATTTGTTAAGTATTCGTAGAGTACATCTCGATCATGTGTGTGTTTGCGAAGACCATAGTTCTGGGCACTACCGGTAATTGAAATTTGTCTATACATTGAGACCAAAAATTATGTAAAACTTAGATGCGAAATGGTGAACACTATAATAATATTTTTAGAACAAATTTAGAAGAACTATATTCACATATTTTATTCGCTTAATGATAATGATTATTCCGCATGAGCAAAAAAATGAAAAAGCTCCTTCTTGTGTTGAAGTTTTTATGTAATCCCGCAAAAAAAAAAAAAAAAAAAAAGGAAAACAGGTCGATGCTTTTCAACAAGATGTTATTGTAATGTTAATGCGTTCTCTTTTCTTTTTATCTCGTTTTATATTTTACACATTTGTACGTTTATTTGATGAATTTGGATTTTTTTATTGTAGGCCCAATTTGACCAATTTAAAAAGCGTGAAAAAGAAGGAGAATTTTTTTTAAATGATGATGATATCTTCGAAAAAGTACTCGGGCCTAAAAAAATGGATATCTTCGTGCATATGGCCCCAGAAAAAATATCGGTCAATATTTTGGTGGTACAAAGCCCCCGGCTAGCAAGATCGGGAGGGTTAGTGTCCTCTTAAGAAGGAATACCCAACTTCTGGGGTCAGTACAACTTATAAAAGAACTATAATTGACCAGAAAAGAGGCAAATGATTGTGTGGAAGAAGTTAAAAGGGAAGCTAAGGAACAAGTTGAAGAAATCAAGAAAGATATGAATAATCAACTAGCAGAAATGAGTAAATAATGGAAGAAAAATTTCGAATGTTACTTGCAGCACAAGGTCTATAACAAAAATGATACAGATCTAACAGTAAGTAACTTATTAGACTTTTATTACTATCTTTTTATGTTGTAATTTAGTATATATGTGACTTTTTTTTAACGTAATATTCATATTAAAAATAAAATTTAATTTTTATGTATGTATCATTTAGTTACATGCTTTTTTTCTATTGTTATTGCAGTCTTTGGAGGAGTAATACAAGCATCAACGTCGACGAGCACATGAATAATGTTTTTCCTCTTGTCAAAGCTTATTGACATGTTTCAAACGATGTCTTAATATTTGGAATGATATTGTTGAACTTTTTTTAATCTTTTTACTAATATTTCGTTTATTACATAATTGAAGATCTTATGCCACAGTTACCTATGTGTTGCATTGCCAAAATTTGATTGTATTTCTAAATAGGCTTTATATGAATTGTTGTAGCTAATAATGCTTGTGACAATTTCTTAATTAGTAGAAATATTTTTTTTAAATTTGTAGCTAAACATATATATTGCCACATAATAAGAACGTAGCTATATATTTTTATTTTCATAGAAAATGAATAAAATTTATTGCTACGATTTTATGCTCTTGGCAAAAGAGAATGGAATATTAGCTATGAATTTTTTAATATGTGGCTAAACATATACTTCTACAATAGCCACGTATCAAGAACATGACAAATACTTCAATTCATAACTGTGGAGTTTTTAGATTGTAGCTAAACATGATTACTATAGCTATGGAGTTTTTAGATTGTAGCTAAACATGATTACTATTGTCACGAAATTAAGCTCTAGAAATAGCCACAAAAGTTGAGTTCGCATAGCAAATAAATTAAGTCTTTTGCTACAATACAACATTTCGTGGCTACAATACGAAGATAACTACAAAGTTGTTTGTCGTGGCAAAAGAATAAAATCACTTGCTATAATTATATTTTTTGTAGCAAAACCCTTTTACCATCATAGCTACAACATAAAAAGATTTCCTAGCAATAAGTATTAGTTCTTAGTCACGGATCATATAAAATATGTAGTTGACTTTTAGCTACGCTATATTTTTCTACGAATGCCACGGAAAAAAAATATTATGATTAAAATGTTTTATCACGAAAATTGTCATATTTAGCTACGATATCTTTTATAGCTATAAATGTGTAATATCGTATTGCTTCTACAGGGTGACTCAATCACATCTTTACTAATAAAACCTTTCAACCTATGACAAATGATTAACAGAGTTAACATCTATCTATTTAAAACCATAAATCCAACTTCGAGGTCAGGAGTTGGAAAATTTTCAATCCCATATTATTCCTATTAAGACTAATGCCTGTAAAAGGTGAGTATAAACAAATTGAATAGTCAAAAAAAGGGCACACATGGCGGTTTAAGGAAACATTAGATTGTAAGCAAGATTACTTACTAAGGGTTGCTCAAAAAAACTAATGGCCTAAAGCCTTTACATTCACAGTAAATTTTTTATAACAATATTATTATTGGCAAAGATTAATTTAATTTGATAAGATACTAGCTATGTGTTTGTATATCTTACCTAGGATCTTGTTATAAAAAACTCTATTTATTAATATGAAGATTTGGATAGTCTAATTCAAAGTTCTAAAATAATCATTCTATTAAAAATTAGGTAGCCCTTTTTTAAATAACAATTTTGTACTTTTCTACAAACTTCAATATTTATAAACAAAATAAAACCATAAATTTATTACTAAAAACTATTGGAGTCCAAAAATTTTGGAACCTAAAATAAAGGCTTTGCTAAACTCCGAGTGAGTTGCCTTATTAGTTGCATGATAAATTAGTGAAGGTAGTTGATAATTATGGATCCATCGCATGTCAAAGGAAGACAACTTCTTTTGGCAAAGTCTGCACCGCCCAAATCTAAATTTGTCAAACAAATATCTGTGTGGCAAAAAATGTCAAAAAGGGAAGGAAGACAAGTTTGATTTACTATTTTTTGATGTCAACCATGATATCTTTGAGAGGTTCTTCACCTCTATAAATAAGAAAGTATTCCTTAATTTATAATACACCCAAGAAATAGAGAAAGAAAAAGTCACGCATCACAAGGTTTAAGAAAATAGTCTGTGAGAAAAATAGAGAGTGGCCGATATTGTAGTGAGGTGGAAATATCAAAAGAGAGTTATTTCTTTGGAGTGTTGTAGTGGTATTTGGAGTATTTTACTCGTACCTACATAGTGTAAAGTTCCTTGCTATAGTGATATCAGTTACTCCTCTCGGGACCGTGGCTTTTCCCTTATTCTAAAGAGTTTTTCACGTAAAAGTCTTTGTGTCATTGTCACTTTTTTATTCTTGTTAATTACCGTATCTCGGTGCTAAGTTATTATTTCGCTTTTATTACCGTAAATATTATTTTTGTAGGGGTTTATTCCCAATAACTGGTATTAGAGCATATGTTTTGCTCGTTCACATAGGTACTATTCACTATCGGTAGTAGTATACTCTGTAAAAAAATATCCGGAGTAAATTACTAGGTAGAAAAATTCATTGGAGATAGCAGTTTCTCAACATAGCTGTCATGACCCCCAAAACTAACCCGGTTGTGACGACGTCTATCGTGATACTAGGCAACCCGACATACTAAATAAGCTACACAACATTTTCAATCTTAAAATAAAATCAAGCTATTTAACAATAAACCTTCAAGAAGTAATTAGATCAAAACAACAGTGCGGAAAGAAAGCCCGACATCGGGGTGTCACTAGTCATGAGCATCTACAAAGGACTATTCGATAACACTAGGACATATACCGACTGGGAAACAACTCACAATAATCTATTGGAAGACAGGAGGGAGAAGAGCAGGGATGCGATTGCCGTGCAGCTACCTTACTAACTCCAACAGATCCACGGCGGATGAAAACAACACTCACTAGGACGTCCAGCAATACCTGGATCTGCACACAAGGTGCAGGGAGTAATGTGAGTACGCCAACTCTTTAAGTAATAAAAGTAAATCAAGACTGAGCAGTAAGAAACACATAAATCCATGTCGTGAAAATAACAGTAAATATAGCCTGCCTTCCAAAATAGTATATAAGTCAAAACATCTCGCTTGAAAATTCAATTTCAGCAAAACAAATCATTTGAAGATATCTTTCCAACAGTTTCCACAAAGGTTAAATGCAGATTAAAGTAAAAGTGATGAAAATCATAAATAGCCTCTCAAGCAAAAACATGTATCATAAACCGCCCCTCGGGCATAACATCACTCGGAATTAGCCCCTCGGGAAACCTCACAATCACTCATAATTAGCTCCTCGGGCAACCTCACAGCCACTCATGTCTCCCAATCACTCGTCACTCGCACTCACTTGGTACTTGCGCTCACTAGGGCTGTACAGACTCTGGAGGAGCTCCTTTAGCCCAATCGCTATAACAAGCCATCTCGTGGCACAATTACGCTCACGACCTCTCATATATCATAAATCAGTACAACCTGTTGTGGTGCGCAGCCCAATCCCATGATATCCTCACAACACAGGCCCTCAGCCTCACTAAGTCAGAAACCTTTCAAGCCACACGGGTTATCAGTAAAACAGGGTGCTCAGCACCAAATATCATTTTATGCAAAAAACGAGTAAAAAACTCTGAGTTATGAAATTAATAAAACATGGCATGACTGAGTGAAAATCTTAAAACATAACAGTCAGGAAATAATAGTAAAAGCCCCAAAGGGTCCATACAACTTGGCATGAGGCCCAAATGTGGCATTCAGCCCAAAACATAGTAATACTTTCCAAAACACAAAATATCATATAGTTTTTAGTCAAATACGTAACTTAGCAGTTGCTACTGGACGGACCAAGTCACAATCCCCAACGGTGCACGCCACACGCTCGTCATCTAGCATGTGTGCCACTTCAAAATAGTGAAACGATGTGAAATCCAGGGTTTCATACCCTTAGGACGAGATTTACAATCACTACTTACCTCAAACCGGATGAAAACCTACTTTGCGATCCCTTGCCACTCGACTCGGCCTCAAATCGCCCCGAATCTATTCAAAATCATATCCATACCATCAATATACGCTAAAGGAACAAAACCCACGTGAAAATAATCAAATTACATCGAAAATCCTGAAATTGGCCAAACCCGACCCCTGGGCACACGTCTCAGAATTCGATAAGAATCATAAAACTAGAATTCTTATTCCCTCATGCGTCTACCCATATCAAATTAATCAGAATCCGAAATCAAATGGTCATCCAAATCCCCAAAAAGAACTCTCCGAATTTCCTCCAATTCTCCCCCCAGTGTTTAACCCAAATTCCCAATTTATATGATAAAATCAAGGCATAATCATGGAATTTAACCAAAATTAGGTGAAGAAAACTTACCCCAATCACTCCTCTGAAAATCCCCTCCAAATTCGCCTTCTCCCGAGCTCTCTATTGAAATTTTGGAACTTTAGACTCCACCCTCGATTTTTAACTTTAAATATTCTGCCCAGACATTTCTTCATTGCGAACGCGACCTCCCTCTCGTGTTCGCGTATAACAACTCGACTCCCTTTTCCACTTTACTCTTCGCGAACGCGACAACAACATCTCGAACGCGATGCCTTAGCAACCTTACTCTTCGCGAACGCGTCCCACTCCTCGCGAACGCGTAGGCGAAAACCCAGGGGTCCCCATCTGCCTTACTCCTCTTCGCGAACAAGAGTCCTTGAGCGCAAACGCGATGCATAATCCACTCAGAACTTCGTGTTCGCGGCCTTCGCTTCGCGAATGCGGCATCCCTCTCGCGAACGCGAAGAAGGAATCCTCTGCAACTGAACACCAGCAAATCTTTTAAGGCCAAGAATTGATCCGTTAACCACCCGAAACTCACCCGAGGCCATCGGGACCTCAACCAAAAATGCTAACACATCCCATAATATCATTGAAACTTATTTGAGCCTTCGAACCGCTCAAAACAACATCAAAATACCAAATTAACCCCGAATTCAATCCTAAGGATTTCTAGACTTCCAAAATTCGCCAACGATGCCGAAACAGACCATACCACGTCCGAATGGCCTGAAAGTTTGCACACATATCACAAACGACACTACGAACATATTCCAACTTCCGGAATTCCATTCCGACCTCGATATCTAATTTTCCACTGTCGACCGAAAAATGGCCAAAAAAATCCATTTTCGCCAATTCAAGTCTAATTCTATCACGGACCTCCGAACACACTCCTAAGTCCCAAATCACCTAACAATGCTATCCGAACCATAAAAACAAAATTCCGAGATCATCTACCCATAAGTCAACTTCTAGTTGACTTTTCCAACTAATTAACCAACTTAAGAGACTAAGTGTCTCATTTCTCTCCACAATCACTCCGAACCCGAGCCAACCAACCTAACACAACATAAAAGAGTTGAACCACATAAAATGAAGCAAAAATGGGGGAAATGGGGCTAAGACTCTAGGAAAGACCGATCAGGTCGTTACATTCTCCCCCACTTAAACATACGTTTGTCCTTGAACCTGCCTAGAGTTGTTCCAAAACCATCAAAATTGTCGTGTAACCTACCATGCACATACCCGGGGGTGATCCCACGTCACCTTATCCCATATAGGTCCAATAGCACAACATAGCTGAAATTCCACAAACCAACCTAACCCATAAACCTTAGAACCAAATTTCCACTTCTGAAATAATTTATAAGAGGTGATCCCACGTCACCCCCATCCCATATAGGCCCAATAGCACAAACAATTCTGCAAACCAACCTAACCCATAAACTTTATAACCAAATTTCCACTTCTGAAATAATTTATAAGATCAAAATCCCACATCAACTGAATAACTCTGAACACGCTGTATCAAGCCATATTCGTAACCCAAGATGTTATCACCTGATATACCACATGAATCAAACACTCATAGCGATAACTTCTAATCACAATAGCTGCTAAAAATAACCCAACACCGGTTATTAACCTTTTATCAAGCAAAGCCTTGTTATAATACTTTCATATACTGCCAATGACGAAAGAAACACGCAGAAACTAGTAACAATTTGTCCGATCAGCCAGTCATTGAGTTCCCCCTTCTCCGACAGGAACTATAGCAGATTTCTAAGCCGACTTCCAATATTATCCTTCCATCCATGCTATAGTCAATTCTGATAGTATTCATTCTAGGTCCAATGACCTCTTCTCATCCAACACGACCACTCTGATGACATGACCCATCAATACAATCCAAATCCATACCTGTGCAACTCATGCACCCAATAGCAACATCCCAACGTACTCAAATCATAGAAAAGATTCACACGAGATGACTATCCCGCCAGCTTAATCCATCACAACTCCATGCCAAGAGCCTGACACACCTCGTAGAACCAAAACACACGAATCCGACACCAAAGATCATACCTCTACATAACTCCGCTACAATGCGTGATCCCATCCAAACGCTAGTCCACATGAAATACTTCGAGCCACCTTGCCCAAAATCAATAACCATGCGCAATTCGACATCAAGTACTCGAAGTGCATTGCCATAACCACGAGGAGTCGGACGATACCATGCCACACGAATCCGAAAGAATATAACCAATATGTCTCAATCCTGGAATACCCAATTACTTACCTTACTCAAATCCCGCTATAAAGCCCAAATAGAATCGCACCATATGTGCATATAACTAACAATCACACGTCCTCGCAGCACCCAAGAGTAACATATAGATCACCCCATAACACGAATAAGCTCAATGACAATCAAATGGTACATCCCTCAATAATAGCAATTCAGACTCAACAATTCCGACCCGGTGCAACACTCACACACATACTGGCCTACCAGTGAACCCTAAATCAACTCTGGTCACTCGCAACAGATAGATAACTCTCTGATAGTTCACAACGACTGAATCGTGGTTCATACTAACGTCTGACTAGATTTGTTCGCATCTTCACAGCCCACAACCACAAAATAACATGTTCATGAGAACTCTCAGTCTCGAAGTCCATGAAGCGCCCAAATCACCATATCCGATCCCAACTCTACCGCTAAAATATATAACACACCTCTAATACTCAGTCATTCCACGAGGGATACCCCTACAATTCTTCTGTACCACTAAGCAAATTTGAATATCAACAATCGATCCAATAAAAGAGCGCGAAAATACCAATGAAGCACCCTTAACTCAAACACATTGCCCTTTCTGAAATTTATACCCTCATCAAGCCACACCAATTAGTGATATCATTTACCTAGTCATCTGAAACTACCCATGCTGCCTAAGAATTTATGACCTTTCTTCCAGAACTGAACCGCGACACACATGAAAATCTCAACCCTACACAACATACCGCATACACCATGCCATCCTATGATAAATATGAGAACTTCATAATCCATTCCGAGCCACAAGCAACTCCGTATTCAACTAGCCAAGAACTTTACATTTGATCCCATCTAGAAGCAAAATGATTATACATCATTTGCTCCTCACGCTAGTAGAAAATACACATCTCTAACCGTGGAAGAAACCATCACGAACTCTCCGAATCCCATTTGTACAACATCAAACCGTCAGGACTGAATTCTTCTAGCTCAACCAAGCTACGCAGGTCACCAAACCCCAAGAGCATTGCTAAGAAACACATGTAACAACTCATTACCTTATAAACACCCAAAGAACTAATTAGATCCCTTACCATGCCGATCCGACCTACTACCAAGTTGTCCTATTTATCCAAGTTCCTTCTGAATTACCTTCGAATTTATACTTCTCCTTGCCATAATACCGCAATTCTCAACCCAGACTCACCACACGAGACCCAAGCATAAAACCATACCGTCTAAGGCTCATAAGCCGCTGAATACTCTCTCAAATATCCCTAAAAGCACCACATTGAAAATACTTAACCTGAAGAGACTTCCTGCGAATTTGAAGCCATTACCTTCACCTTCCTGATACTGATATGTAAAATCCATGATAATGTAGAAATGCCACCAGTCTTGATACCCTCCAACATAAATCTCAATTTCTAGCCAAATACACATCTTGAAGATTCCCAATTGCTACATATGCATCTTGAATCCATTAGAACCATTCTCGAGAGCCATCAATTCTACGTAAATCTCACTTAAACTGATCAAACAGACCGAACGACCTGGCCCCATTTGCACACCAACATACTAGGAAGTAATCCACACTTAGAAACAACCAAGCAAATTCCTACTCCGCACACACTACACCCTTTACAATTACAACTCAAGCATTCAATAAAACTCATTTACCCATAGAATACACTACAATTATGTCC
>ML289866.1:20708-45221 GCA_005239495.1 Nicotiana undulata | reverse complement strand
ATGCGATCGCAGAGAGTAAGTCCTGACCCCTCTCAAAATTCTCTATGCGATCGCGACTCCCTTTATGCGATCGCAGAGAGTAAAAATCTGCTGCACAGACACCAGAAAACTAGCAATTGTTCTAAGTCCAAATGAGTCCGTTAATGACCCGAAATCAATCCCGAGCCCCTCGGGACCCCAACCAAACTTACCAACATATCCCATAACATCATTCAAACTTATTTGCACTCTCAAAACATCAAAACTAACATCAAAACTCCAAATTTGCATCGGATTCAAGCCTAAGAACTTTGATATTTCTAAAATTCACCAATGATGCCGAAACTATCCAAATCAACTCCGATTGACCTGAAATTTTGCAGACAAGTCCAAAATGACATTACGAACTTGTTCCAACTGTCGGAATTCTATTCCGACCCCGATAGCCTATTTTCCACTGCCGCCCGAAATCGCCAAAAATTAACTTCCGCCAATTCAAGCCTAATTCTACACCGGATATCACAAAATTATTCTGAACACACTCCTAAGTCCCAAATCACCTAACGAAACTATCCGAGCCATAAAATCCGCATTCCGAGGTCGTTTACCAATAAGTCAACTCTCAGTTGACTTATCTCTTTTAAGGCTATTTTTAAAGGCTAATTGACTGAACTCTCACTACAACCATTCGATTTCAAGCCTATCAACTCTAATATATCATAAACAGTATCACCAACCTATGACAAGTCAATGACAACGATTAAAATGCAATTTCTACGGAACGACCGACCGGGTCATTACACCAAAAGTGACGAACCGGTTTTCATCTCAAGATATGATATTACCGAAATGCACCCAATTATGTAGCGACTATAGTTGCTTACAATTGCACATCTCAAAAACTCTTGAGGAAACCTATTTTCACCTCAAGATATCACGATGTGACTTACGAATAATTAAATAGAAATGATGATTATCGTAAAAATAATATATAGTAATAAATGTGTATTTTATTTCATATAATAAATATGCACAATCACATAAAAACTCCCTCTAAACTAAAGAATCAAAAGAATCTACAATACCCATATTTATAACATGAAGTTTAAAATCAATGGGCCCGAGACCTTTAGTTAGCGGATCAGCTAGCGTTTCATTTGTACGAATATTCTGAATAATAATGTTTCCTTGGTTTATCGGCTCTTTGAATGTTAAAAACTTAATTTGCATTTATTTGCAACCACTATGCGGTTTATTATTCGTAGAAAAGAACACAACTGCACTATTATATTATCATGGGTCTTTGAATTGAGTCAACAACTCTAAGTTCTGAAAATAAAATTCTGGTCCAGAATAAAGTGTACTAAATACTGGTTGCACTTCAGACCTATTTGGCCTTAAGTGCAACTTTTCACTTCAGACTTATTTGGACTTAAGTACATGAAAATATTTGTTACACTTCAGACCCATTTGGCCTTAAGTACAATTTTTTCGCTTCAGACCTATTTGAACTTAAGTGCATGAAAACATTTGTTGCACTTCCGACCTATTTGGCTTTAAGTGCATCTTAATTGTAATTTTTGTACTTTAGACTTAATGAGCCTTAAGTGCATTGCACTTCAAACTTTGTTTTTCTTCAACGTCAGACTCGATAAGTTTGAAGTTGATCCTAAAGTGGGTATATTTATAATTTTTTGTACAAATTAGATATAAGTTCAATGGTGACCCCAAAACTGAGTATAAATGCAAATGCACATAATTTAGTTATATTAATGTGATAAAAGATAATTTTGTGTCTCTAATGTGATGTTATAGTGGCAAAAGTTCGATCACGTGAAATTAACCATAAGTTCTTCTTTTTCTCATTTCAGATATATTTTTAATAACTTTCTTTATTAAGAATTAATATGAACTAAATCATGAACCATTTTAAACAAATTTTATCCCTAAATAGTACCTACAGAACAATAAAATCATGACAAGTTATTCCTTTTTCTTATATCAGATAAAATTTTGTTATTGTTGTTTTCTTAAGAATGTATATATACTTAATCATTAACCATTTGTTCTCTTTTATTATTCATAAAACTTTTCATCTATAATTGATTTATTTGATGTTAAATTAATGATCTAGTAAAATATTTTGTTAAGTAAAGGAAATAATAGAATAGGAGGAAGTTCAACTAATTAACTTAAAGGGGGGATAAATCTTTACTCTAATGGAGATTTAGTGCAGTTAAGGTCTTGGATTCAATTATGTTCAATGAAAAATCAAGGAGGAGGGTGCAAAGGTAAATATGCAGTGTTTCTAACGTATGTTGCTAGGGCTCTCCAAAAGTAATCCCGTATTCGTGTCGGATCCTCTAAAAATACAGTAAATTTTCCTCACACAATTTTTGAAGAGTTCGAGTGACATAGTTTCTAACATTTCATTATCAAAAAGAGTCGATTCACCATTTTATATGCTTTGTCCGTAACAAATTCTGTTTGTTTAATCTAAATATATATCTCAAAGTTAGCTCTCTTTCATATAATAAGATGTAAAAAAAAATCAGCTTTTTACGCAATAATTGTTTCAGACAAATGCTTAAATTGAAGTTGAGGTACATTTTGAATTCAGAATAGTTGACTTTGATGTAGGATGGAGCAAAGGGACTTTAGTTTTATATAGTAACCACCATCCTTTTCATCTTTATAATATTTTAGTAAAGTCATCCTAAAATATTAGGTGCACTTGGCATAGTATATAATTAATTGAAGTAATGAGATGTAGAAAGGGAAAATAACAACATAAAATGAATCGTCAGTGATGCATAAAATATATTCCTTTCCCTATCTTCTTTTTCAATAGTCATTTTAAGGACAGAAGCATTATTGATCAATAACATAGAGATTTATATTATCATATCATATGGGGTATAAATAAATAAATTTGGGTTCCTGTCACATTCTTTCCTCGCACCGGTTCAGGAAGCTGGTCCCAGCCCACAAATATTAGTAGCATCCTATAGAACAACTCAGAATTTGTAGCCTATGGTGATTGGTTGATGAGCTCACCTAAAGCAGATGCCTGTTTGAAGAGTCTTGGGATAGAACCAGGAATAGATTTTTCAATAAATTTATCCTGATTGATTATTTCCAATAAATTGTTAATTATAAGTTGTTTATTTTCAATAACAATAAATGTATATATCCCAAATAATCTTCAATTGGTGATGCCATTATTGAAGAGTCTTGGATAAACTTATAATTATTAATATTATTTTCAAGAAGCAATATCAGTCACAAATAGATCAAGAAAACAATCTTTTAATAGAGGGTCCAAAAGCAAATAAGGAAAAGAATCAATGATCAGTAATGAAAAATGAAAAAGCAGCGGAGATCCGACAATATAATCAATCAAAGATTTGACGAAAACTATTACTGGAAGGCCCCAAATCAAAGAGGAATGAGATCACTGAAACATATTAAGCCAAAAATCAAGGGATCCAGCGGATACACCTCAAGTAACACAAAGATATACCTAGCGGATGGAAAACTCGTCAAAATCATAAATCAAGGAAGATCAAAGGGAATTTGACCTTATCCTTGAAAAGAATCAATTCATGATTCCTTTCAAGGATCAATTCCCCTGGGTTTGTAATATATCAATATTCTCGAAGGCCTCATGGAAAGTATATGTACAGATGTTTCGGACCTGAAAAGAGTAATGAACGAACCATCTTCACTCTTTTTGTTCTACTCCAAACGAGCATTGTAGTTTCTGTTAGATTTATTGTGTAATCAGTTAGACAATAAAAAGAGATAAACACTAGTGATGCATTGTATCGAGTAAAAAAAGAGACATAGATATTGTTGGTGTAAAGCTACATCATCCATTCTGTACTCAAGAAATATCGATCACTGAAAGAGAACACTCTTGCAACCTAAGGGAACTGGACTAGGATTCAGATTGAATTCGAATCAGTATAAAAATTCTGGTGCCTTTATTTCCTGCATTTACTATTATCCTGTTCTTATTTTCAGTAGACTAATTGATAAACTAATCAACTACTTATAAATTTTTTTCTTTTAAATAAACAATTCACCCCTCTTATACTTTCATAAATAACAAAAACTTATTTTGTCCATAGACATTTCACTTAGCAGCAGACATTACTTAGCGTTCATTTATCTTCCAACAGATATAGTTGTCGCTACGTTCCAGAAATCTCAGTGGAAAACCTTAATTCCCAGCTATGTAGTCAGAATTTGCGGATGTAGTCATTACAACAACCATCTGCTATTCTATCCATCTATCATTGCTAAAGAATTCATCTTTCTTTATTTCTTCGTACTTCTATTTCAAAAACTCTTATCTTTAATAAAATAAAATAATAAAACAAATAATAAAGATTTAAAAAAGGTGTAAGGAATACTCCCTCCGTCCGTTCTAATTTATGTGAACCTATTTGACTGAGCACGGAGTTTAATAAGAAATGAAGACTTTTGGAATTTGTGGTCCTAAACAATTCAAAAAGCGATCCAGAGTATTTGTGTGGTTATAAAAGCTTCTCATTAAAGGTAGAATTGTAAGTTTAACCAAAATTATTTTTAAATTTAGAAAGGGGTCATTCTTTTTATAACACACCAAAAAGAAAATAGGTTCACATAAAGTGGAACGGATGAAATACTTGGTAAAAAGGCAACTCTTTTACAGTAAGGAAAATGAATTAAATAGAGTTTTAAATGAAAGTGTACCTGAATTCAGATTACTTGATGAAGAGTTAGAAATTTGTATTTTGATAATCTTCAACTTGAGTTTCTCCCATATCCCTGGCTGAGTTCTCAACAGATTCGTCGCTAAACTCCTCCTCAAGAGAAGAAGGGATGTGAAATTCTTTGTGTAGACATAAAACCAAAAGATCAAGGGTTATGAAATTCATCATTGGAGACGGTACATTCTTCAAGATTGTAACAATATAACAAGGTTAGGAAAATGCATCTAACAGAGTTTTAAAATGAGACTGAATGTAGTTGTATTTTCTCAGTAGTGTACCTGTTACTGGATATTCCTTGACCAAGAGCTTGAAACCAGAATTCTGATAATCCTCAACTTGTTTTTCGCAGATATCCCTGGCTGACTTGACAACAGATTCGCTACAACGTGATAGCTCAATATACTCTAGAGAAGAGATGTCCGCGAAACAAGAAGGGATCTCCTTAAGATTCCAGCAGTGACACAAAACTAAGCGTTCAAAGTTAGGAAATGCATCATCAGAGACAGTCCATTCTTCAACAAACTCGTCACAATAGAGTTTCAGTACTTTGAGTTGAGGGAACTCGTCATAGTTCACTTCCCACACTTTATCGTCAAATTCAACCTGATCCAATTCGAGTGCCTGAAGGTTCTGAAGTTGAGCAATGTTTGATAAGTGTTGAAGGCCCACTCTAAATCTAGTTACAGTCAAGTCTTTGAGGTTTGATGCGGAGATGCATACAGGGTATGGATAGGGAACACGGACGGGATTCTTTTTATGATAAATGTGTAGCTTCTCAAGCCGTGTTGGAAAATCCAATACAGGGAACTGACCGTTGCTAACACCCTTGAAATCCAATTGCAATTCCTGAATATTAGGTATTTTTCTCAAAACGAATTCAGCATCCTTGACACAGGAAAAAAATGGAGTGGAAAGAGTTCTCAAATCATAAAGTTCTGAGGAGTCCTCGACTAATCCTTCTGCATTATTTATATTGAAAGAGTAAGAAATATGCAGATGTCTCAACTTAACCATTTGCCAAACTGTAGCAGGTAGTGACAGAACTCCACTATTATTTAGTATCAGAGTTTCAAGGTTCCAAAGATTGGCTATGGATGATTGAATAGACTCCTGTCTAATTCCAGCAGAAAAATATCTCAAGTAAACTAGCTCAGTTGGGAAACCATTACCAATAGCTATGTCCTCCAAATCCAACACTTTCAGAAACTTGAAATTGTGAAAAATGAGTGAAATTGTGAGACTTGAAAAGGATATTCCATGAAGGGCAAAGAATTCTGTATCGTTCCTGAAAAGTACAGAGCTGACAAGTGTGCAAGACGAGCTTAATTCTTCAAGATTACGTGCTACAGAAGAGGCCAAGCGGCATTGAGCATGCTGCTTGTGAGAGTAAATACAAGAAGAAGGATTGGCATTCTGATCCCTGTGAATATATAAAATAGCAAATCTGTTACACTGGTTTTAAAATATGAGAAGTAGTAAAATCATAACATTAATTTTTCAAATATAACTTGAAATACTTGATTGATTGAACAAATAAAGTTCCATATTACCATTTTATCCATAGTAAAAGATTCTCCTCCGTTGCTTTTTTCTTGCAGAATTCGAGCAATAGATCATGAATGCGACATGTTTCAACCTTACCATCTAAATCGGTCCTCTGTGCAGCCATCACTAGATTCCTTCCAATAAGATTCTCTAAGTAACCTTGTGCTATATCCTCCAAGCTCTTGCCTTCACAGCTTTTTGTAAATCCTTCTGATGTCCATAACCTTGTTAACCTTGAAACATTAATCACTCTATCCTCTAAAAATGATCCAAAGTAAAGGAAGCAGGGCTTAAGATGACATGGTAAATCCTGATAACTTTGTTCCACAATGGCCTCTGAATCTTTGTGAATATGGGAACCTAAAGTGATAGCCACTTGTTTCCAACTCTCTTCTTTCTTTTCCATCTTTGCTAGAATACCAGCCACCAAAACAATGGAAAGCGGCAGCCCTCCACATTTTTTTGCTATTTGTCGCCCAACTTCTTCAAAGAGAGGAGAGCAATTTTCTTTACCAAAGACTTTGTCATGTAGTAATTTCCAACTTTCTTCATCATTTAACATACGAAGAGGAATGGGTTTACTTACAAACGTAGCATAATTGGCAACTTCAAGATGTCGTGTTGTTAGAATGATTCTGCTTCCGTTTTTGGCGTCATAGAAGCAAGAACTTAAATCATCCCAGGCACTAGCTTCCCACACGTCATCAACAAGGATAAGATATCTTTTCACCATCAAAGATCTCCGAAGCTTTTCTGCTACATCAGATTCTGTAGAGACGTTAGGTCTTTCACCGATAGCACTGCTTAGAATGCTCAATAGCAAATTCACACGATCATATACTTGAGACACACAACACTGTGCACAAATGTCAAAGTGCCCTACAACTGACTCATCGGAATAGAGTTTTTTGGCCAATGTTGTCTTACCTAGGCCAGGCATGCCGACAATAGAGATAACATCTAGTTCTCGGCATCCTTTTGTTAATTTATCTCTCAATTCTTTCCTCACGTCCTCAAGACCGACAATTTCCTCCTCCATCCTGGGAGTCTTAGCCAATTGTGATGACTCATGATCAGTTGCAGCCTTCATGGTATCATGTGATACTGGATTAAGCATTTTCTTTCCTTGAACCTCTCCTACCTGTGCTCTGATACGAGTAATCTCCTCTGTGATATCCAGGAGCCAACGTTCGAGGCACCAGTGAGGAACATCTTTCCTTATACAAGCATCTACAACATATTCCACCTCATATGCTTTGCCAATCAATCGTGTAGCACAATATAGAAGTCCGCCGTGCTTGTTATGTCGCTCTTTGGCAACATCCTCAAGAAAAGGTTGTGCACTCTCAAGTTCCTTCTGAATCATTTGAATTTGGTTCATGACAAAAGCGAGTGAATTTGAATAGCGGCTTTGAAACTCCTTCAGGAGGTTTAAAAGAAAATCAACATAGCCTAGTCCATGGATCCTTGGCAAGTTTGATTGAAAAACCTTTCGAATGATGAGATAGATCATCGCCTTGATAGGTTGAATATTGTTTCTTGCAAGATCTAAACCAAGTGTTCGGTTCACATCCTCCAACGTCGTGTCTTCCTTCCCTTGAAGGATTGCCATTTGATGATTCAAAGAAACAACCCAACTAGGATTACTAACAGTTGCAGTCAACTCCACGAAATTGTGTGCAGGAGTCTCCATAGAGCCACTGTCAGCTGCATGCTCATTTTGAATATTGGGGTGCCAATTTGATTGTATTAATGTTGACTTCAAGGCTTGTAGGACACCAATATAGAATTTGCTGATTTCCGGCTGCTTAATCTTCATCTGCAGGAGATCAGATAGCAACATATTCATCTCATTTGGAGCCAAGTCTTGATTTTCATTGCCATGGCTTGGCAAATACAACCATGCAACTATTGCTACGTGGCTAGCCTCAATTAAAACATACGTGAAAATAGTATGTTGGCTTTGAGGCTCTACGCATTTGTCTGAAACAAAGCTTGCAAAGAGTCTCAGTAACTTCAACTCCTTCAAAACATCTTCTATCTGTTCTTTGGGTCCTGGAACGAAAAGCAACGAACATGGATCATTGATCTGCAGTAGAACGGTGAGATTCTCTGCAACAACATCGATGAATTCTATTACAAATTCGGGGTTAGGAATATCATCCTTGTTGGGTGAAAGTGGTATTGATAATATTTGGGCATATGAGTATTTTGATCTAAATTCCAGCTTAGTGTTCCACATTTTGTTTCTTTGCACGTCAAAGGAATCTGCATGTGAATCTGAGACGAGAGCAGCATATAAGGTCTTCCAAATTTCTTGCATTTTTTGTGTGAAACTTAGCATGCCACATTCATTAGCGAAGGTGAAGCTCTGCAAACCGAGAAAACTCTCCAGGAATTTTAACTCCCATACAAAGAAATTGATTCGATCCCTTTTAACATCGCTATCGAAGTTACCTTCTCGCTGCAATCCAAGGCAACCAGCTTTCAGTATATACAAATCTTTGTCAAAAGCCATCACTCTAACTCCCTCTTTCTCACAAGTTCATGTGACGAAAGAATTACTATAAACTGTTCAGAATTTGAACTGCAAGGGAAGAAGAAGAGAAGTTGAGATGCAGATCAGGCTTCTTCAGCCTTTTGAACGGAGTAGTTTCTTTCTTCACTTTGGATTCCTCAAGTAACTTAATTATTTTATGTACGTCCACACTATTTGTTCCGTGTATCCATGTGACGCAAGGTTTCTTTCCTTTCTACTTCATCAATTGCCAAATTAAATACGCAACTATATATCATTAATTGATCAATCACAGAGATTGATTTGGTTATCATATCACATGGGTACAGGTAGATCTACCTACACTAATTAACACTATTATATACAATAATCAGAGATTTGAATAATATATCAATTAACACTACTTAAAACGGGGCAAAATCTTACCACCAAAACCGATGGATATTAGTTAATAATTGGCAAAACCCTACCGAAAAGCAACCGACTCGGGCAGTCAATAATCGTGAGGTCGGTAGAGCAGAGCGGCCAACTTTTGTCAGATACAAACGATCAATAGTGGCCGGTAGCCTAAAGTGACCAAAAACAAATGTCTGACACACGACTCAAGTAAAATTAATAAATCGATCGATATCGGTTAAAAAATATAATATTTTAAATTAAGCGACCGACATTGATCGGTGATTTATTTCATTTTCATATAATTTTAATGATAAAACTCTCTGATTTTGGTCGGTGAAATATTTTCAGTTTATTAATTATTTGTGAATATTTAGGAGAACCGATCGACAATGGTCTGTATATTTAAATAGTTAAGAAATTTAATTTAGCTAACCGATCGATGTTGGTCGATATGTCAATAATTTTCCTTCTTTTTGGCTAATCAACTGCTATTGATTTGTTAGCAATTTCTGAAAGGTTTTAGTAAACTTACCAACCGACTTTGGCCGGTATTTAACAATTAATTTTTTTTAATTATACTGATCGAGTAGATCGATTTTCTGATAGAGATTCGCAGAAAATATCTGTTTTTCAGCTGCACCCCTTGACAAATAAAATCACAACCAACAACAAGCACCTAAAAACCTCGGCAAGGGCACACACTCACCCAAAACATAAAAAAGGCCCGACAAGGACACCCTATCATCCAAAGCCCGGCAAAGGCACAATTCAAGAATAAATAGCTTATAACTCAAAACTACTAAAATAATTTCTTTAAATTTTTATACAAATAGCAATTAGCAAATTATTCAAGTTCTAAAATGAGTTTGTTCGTCCAAGTGAATTTTGTTTTGATGACTGACAAAGTAACTCAAGTATGAACCAGGTCCATACACAATATACACAGATACCGATACATTCGAGCATAAGGGATGTACGTGAAGAAGATAAGCTTAAGTTGTTACATCTGATATTTCATGATCGAAAAGGTTGCATAAATGATAAGGAGAAGGACTTCTTACTCGAAAAGAACTTTATCCAAGATAGGGGAGGAGTTAGAGGTTGAAGATAACTAGAACTCTTCCACCAAGAAAGCGTATAACATTGGAACTCTAGTTATTTCCTATTCTACTAACTCTAAATATTTCAGGATGTTCTCATTTTACAGGTACACACAAACGCTGAAGTTAAACGTGAGTTGAGAGCATAATAGCAAGGCATTTTGCAAGCAATTCTTGTGTGATTCAAGTGTGCGAACCTAAAGCTACATGAACCAGATAGAAGAACCAGTTCCAAGTGTCTGTCTTTTATTCTAGTTTCATTGTAGTAGTTGATTCAAATTGTACCTTCAGCTCTATCTAAAAGCAGTTGTATTAGGTACTCTGATTATTTTATTCAAGTTAGAGTTAACATGAAGTTATCGCTACAGCTAGAGGCTGGTTGCCACAACGGTATTAGAGGCAATCTTTAGGTTTACAAAGAGTTTTGTAAATGTTGTTTTGGCTCAGTGATTAAGTGAAGTGTTGGGGAAAATCCTACTGAGTAGTAGATCGTGGTTTTTTCACCTTTTGAGCCGGGTATTTTTCACGCAAAAATACTTGTGTTCTTTACTTTCCGCATTTATTATTTCCGCAACAGTAGTATAAGGAAAACATAGAAGAACCATGTCCTTCTATAACCCCACAATCCCCCCCCCCCCCCTAGTGTGGCATTGAAGTATAAACATCAATTGGTATCAAAGCAGGTTATCCTTGAAGAGGCTAACACCTAAGGAGAAGTTCAAGATGAGTGCACCACGTGGAAACTAAGGAGGGCAATCCACTACTAGGTCACCACTCTTTAATGGCCAATACTACTCTTGGTGGAAAAAGAAGATGAGAGATCACATTATTGGAGAGGATTATGAGCTATGGGACATTGTCACCAATGGTCCACTGGCTACCCTGAAGAAAAATGCTGAAGGAATATATGTGCCAAAGACAAGAGCGAATTGCACTGCCGAGGACTTAAAGAAATGGGAGAAGAATGCTAAAGCCATGAAATAGCTTGTTTGTGGACTTGGTCCAAATGAGTACAACAGAATCCAAAGATATACCACTGCTAAGAAAATTTGGGACACATTGCATGTGGCTCATGAAGGAACACCTCGGGTGAAGAGATCTAGAGGAATCTACTGTATTCTCAGTATGAGAATTTTGCTATGAATTCAAGAAATATACACAAGGTTCACTACACCGACAAATGAGCTAAATTCTCTTGGAATGATTATTCCTAAAGAAGATAGAGTTGAGAAGATACTAACTAAGGTTTTGCCTATCACTTGGAAGAGCAAAATCATTGCCATTCAGGAATCATATAATATTGCCACTCTCCCACTGGATGAATTAATTGGAAATCTCAAGTCCGATGAACTTATGAGACAAACTATGAAAACGGATGTACCCAAGAAGGAAATAAGCTTGGCACTCGGAATCACTGAAGGTTCTGATCTAGAAGATGATGAAATGGCTATGATCACTATGGACTTCAAGAAGTACCCAAGGAGAGGAAAGGGTTCTTCAAGAAGTGAAAGCTATAGCAAGTCAAGATCTTCTGAGAAACAAACCAATGATAACTGCTAGAACTGTGGAAAGACTGATCACCACATCAAGAACTGTCCTTTATGGGAAATTCAATGGAAGAAGGAAAGAGCTGAATGAAGGAACATGTTCAACCCAAGAAAACCAACAACAAAGGATAAACCAAGGATATGGTCACTGCTTGGGGAGAAAACTTAGATGATGATGATGAGGATGAACAAGCACTTATGGCCATTGGAGAATCTGATGAAGAAACTGAGGTAAGTGTAATTCATCTCAAAGACAAGATTAAATTGTTGTCTAGAGAAAGGTTATCTGAGTTACTACTAAAACTAATTCATGAATGTGAGGATGTAAACAACGAAAAGGAACAATTGTCTAAAGAATGTGTAAATTTAAAGGCTAAGTTAAAAAATCTGGAACTTAGGGTTAGTGAAACTATAAGTAAAAATATTGTGTTGAAGAACCAAGTTCATGCACTTGATTCAACTGTCCTAGAGCTTAGATCTGGAAATCTAAAAATGAAATTAGGAACAGTTAAAAAGACAGATGATCACACACAACTCATTTAAGAAGAAAACGTAGGAAAAATGAAAGATGAGTTGTAAAAAAGGGATAAGCCGGTAAGAATCCTAACGGAGGATCTAAGCAAGATAAAGCATGAGCCAGAACTTGTAAATTGAACAGGTCATCTGATGCACTTTTATGGCTACAAGAACATCATAGTAGCAACAGAAGTGGACTTGGCTTTGGGAACCTGACACCTAAGTGGGATACCAAAACAAGTACCTCACACTTCCTGAGAACAAGATTTACATACATTATGGTAAAACAGATCACTGTCTAAAATTCCTGAAAAATTAGCTTTTTATGATTACATCGACAATAATCCGGCAAAAGGGGGATTATTCAGAGCGGGCTCAATAGATAAAAGTGAATGCACTACAAAAGAAAAAGAAAGTCAAAAGAACAAAGAATTTGATCAAGGGAAGAATAGGTTACCAAGTTGCTCTAAAAGGAATTTGATTCATCCTTCTGCCTATAAAAAGGGACCCAAACTAGTTTGGGTTCCTAAGACTAACCCTAGTTTCCTTTTGCAGGTCCAAGTGAAAGGGAATAGCCAAATATGGTACATGGATAGTAGCTGCTCAAAGCATATGAAAGGAAGCAAGAACCAACTCCTTTCACTTGAGGAACTTAAACGAGGTAATGTCTCTTTTGAAAATTCAAAGAAAGGTGAGATCATTAGGTTTGGAAAGGTAGCTAATAACTAGGGATTTTAACCTACTATTTACTCTCTTTTGCTTAGGTTTTGGAGAAAAATTACGTTAAGGTATTCCCGAAAGCTAACTCAAAGTGCTTACTTGTAGGGTTTGGTAAAAAATGAAGCAAAGAGGCCAAAACGAACTTACAAAGGAGCCAATATTGCACAAACCCTGAACTCAACAGGAGCTCTAACAACGCTAAATTTACGCTGTAGCGTAAGCTTTACCACTGAGGCAGATTACTGAGGGCGGCCGCGTACATGAGGTTCAGAGAGATAGATTTTGACATAATTGGGACCGCTGACAACACTACAAGAGAGCGGTCGCGGCAGAAATTCCGCTGAGAGCGGAATTGGAGGATCAGAGAGTTGGCAACTTTGAGCCAACCATGAAATACGGTCAACATTTATTTTATGCGACCACGCTAAGTCCTAACGCTGAGGCGGTTAGAATTCCGCTAGGAGAATCAAGGTTCAGATCCAATTTTGAAGAAATGCAGTCTGCAATCGTTATTGCGCGACTGCAAAAGTCAATCTGCTGAGGCGCTTGTTTTTCTCCTGACCGCGAAACCTCCGCAGGGGCATTTTTGTCCAGTAATTTCAGCTATGTATAATTAGTTCTTTTTCACATTTTGAGGTCATCTTTTGTATTAGTGAGCTCGTGAACAACAACCTTTTTCCCTTTTGAGTAAATTTAGAGTAGCTTTAGCTTATAATCTTAGATTTTGTCATTGTATTTAACATTTATGGCTATAATTTCATCTACTCTTTTGATTTCTACCTTGATTATGATTAGCTAGACCCATTATCTAGGGTTGTGACCCAACCCTAGTGTGGGTATCTAATGTGTCTTTAATTTTAGGGCGTATTTGTTTATGAGTTAGTGATATTTAGCTTGTTTCATGCTTTATCTGTTGAATTGGTGGTTGCAAACACTGATTCATGCCTTTTTGACTAGGGTTGTTCTTGAGAAAGAGGACCCAAGTCTAGGTAAAATAGGCTAACAAGGAATTCGGGTGAATTCAAGAGATTGACAACCCCAATTAAAGGGTTAAACCTAGAGATAGTAATACTCGATTTGAGCCAATTTCACTTGTACTGTTGAAACATCAAATTAGGCTTGGGAAAGACAATTAAGGTAAAGTCACCCAAACTACCGAGAGCTATATGGTGAGTAATTGAGTGTGAGGTTATATCACGAACCCAGGTACATCAAGTTTGTCCTAATTTCTAGATCCCGTTAGATACTCGCCTAGGTGTAAGTCTCTTCCTTAGTGCCTTTTATAAATTGAGAAAACCATTACAAAAACATTATACTTAGCTTCTTCTTAGTAATCAATAGCAATACAACTAGTATAGAATCAAAACTATTTATGACTAGAAGAGTAACTAAAGACAAAATACATAGCTAAGTTGGATAGGAACCCAACTCCAATCTTCTAACTCCCTGTGGATATCGATTCCGATCCTCTCGGGTAAAGCTACATCGACCCCTCCTCGCCATTCTATATTGGTGTAGGTTTGGAGCCGATCACTTTTTGGTGTCGTTGCCGGGGAGTTAAACGGTTTTGGCTATCTATCTGATTAGTTGTGTATATTGTTTTTCTTTCCTTTTATATTACTAACTTGTGTGTTTCAATCGCTTTAGGTACAAATGGTTGATCCTCTTGGAAATGTTACACCGTGGGATGAGGTAGAAGATAATGGTGATGATGAGGTGCATCTAGTACCTCAAGCTAACAGAAGAGGCCTTCATGCCAATGAAAATATTCCAGACCCTCCCCCACCTCCTCTAAGAGTTGTTCCTCTGGTGCTTCCAAATGAAGGATATGCTAGTGCTATTGTCCCACCCCATATCCGGGCGGGAAATTTACAAATTACAAATGTCATGTTGACTTTATTGGTGCAGCGAGGATATTTCACAGGTGCTCCCCATTAGAATGCTTATAAACATCTTAAGGGATTCATGGATACCTGTTGGGGTAGCAAGCAGAAAAACGTATCGGAGGATGCACTAAGGCTGAGACTATTCCCTTTTTCTCTTAGAGGGAAAGCATTGGATTGGCTAGAACGACTTCCCAGCCATTCCATCACTACGTGGCATGAGTTGGCGGACAAGTTTATTGCCAAGTGTTTCTCACCCAGACATATGGCAGCTTTAAGGGATGAAATCTTAGCATTCAAACAGGAACCAAATGAGCCCCTTCATGAGATTTGAGGGAGATATAGAACTATGGTCAACGAATGCCCCAATAATGACATGACAGAAGCTGTGATCCAACAAATATTTTATCGGGGTATAAACATGACCAATCAATGTGTGGTGAACCAGTTAGCTGGGGGCAATTTTATGAAGCTGTCTTATGGTGAGTCATGTGACATTCTTGATAAAATGGCTAACACTTCGTCAGCATGGCAAAGTCGGGCTAATGTGCCTCAAGGTGACCCGAGTGTGATAAATCTTCATAAAGAAATCCAAGACCATGGACAAGCCATTGCTGAGTTAACAACAACTATGCACCAGCTTGCCAAAGCACAAATTCAGCAAATCCAAGGTCCAAAGCAAGTACATGCAATGGAAGGGGTCAATCTAATGGTCAACATGAGAAGACAACGTGGCCAACAAATGCAGCACAACAATGATCACAATGATCTAGGTGTGAGTGGTTACAACAATGATGAGTCCTATGTTGACCAGAGTGAGGATGCGATGTATGAAAACAACTTTCAAGGACAACGAAGCAATGCTCCAAACCAAAAGTGGAGATCTCAAGGGAATAATCAGAATTGAAACAATCAAAGGCAAGGAAACTAAAACAACAACAACAACTCTAATAATTGGGGGAACAATAATCAGAATTGGGGAGGCAACAATAATTGGAATGGCAATAACAACAACAATTGGGGTGGAAATAGAAATCGGGGGTCGGGCTTTCAAAGGCCTCCGATGTATCAACAACCCAAGAATCCACCTCCATATCAATCCCAATGTCAAAGTTCGTCAAGCAATGATATAGGACGGATCGAGCATATGTTTAAACAGATGATGGAGGGGACTGCAGAATTCGATGCTCAAATTGCCTCCGACACCACCTCCATCCACAATCTTGAGGTTCAAATGGGGAAAATCTCGCAAGCTTTGAACACTCGCCCTAAGGGGGAACTACCTAGTAACACAGTAGTTAACCCGAAATGAGGGAACAATAACAATACTGGGCATGTAATGACGGTGACCACAAGGAGTGGTCGAGGTAGTAAATCAAGTACCTCCAAGAAAAACAGAGTTGTGTGTGATGATGATGAAATGCAAAATGATGATATTCCTATAGTGGTTGAACAAGTGAGTGAATAGCAAGTGAATAGTGAAGTGAGGATTGATATCAATGACAATGAGGAGGAATCACAAAATGATGTGAACCCGTCTAGGGAACACGTGATATCCATTCCAGAGCCGGTGGTGCCAAAAGCCAAGGCACCTTTGCCTACGCCTCCTCCTCCTTATCCTCAAATACTGGTAAATAGAAAAGTGAAAATTAATTCAAGAAGTTCGTAGAGATGATGAAAAACTTGTCAATCAATGTGCCATTAGTGGAAGCTCTTGAGCAAATGCCGGGATACGCCAAAATTATGAAAGATTTGGTGACTAAAAAGAAATCCATGAAATGTGAGACCATCAAAATGACCCACCAAGTTAGTTCCATTGTGCACTCGATGGCTCCCAAACAAGAAGATCCCGGCGCATTTACTATCCCTTGTACCATTGGAAGTGCGGATTTTGTAAAGGCATTATGTGATTTGGGTAATAGCATCAATTTGATGCCTTACTCCATATTCAAAACTTTGGGTATTGGTCAACCACGAGCAACTTCAATGCGACTAAAAATGGCGGATAAAACGATGAAGCGCCCCCTTGGTATTATTGATAGTGTTCTTGTGCGGGTCGACAAATGTATCTTGCTTGCTGATTTTGTGATCCTCGACTGCGAGGTAGGCTACGAGGTGCCTATAATCTTGGGAAGGTTGTTCCTAGAAACAGGGAAGGCCTTGGTGGATGTTGAAGCCGGTGAGATCACCTTCCGGGTGGGCGATGAAATGGTTGTCTTCCATTTGTGCAAGTCAATGAGGCAAAAAAATAGTACCAAGGTTTTATCTTTTGTGGATCTAGTGACAGAATTGGTAATTGACGATACAAGTGCGATAATCAACATGGAATATCCCATAGAAGCTGTTTTATTGAACCATGAAGATGATGTGACAGATGGCTTGGTTGAATGTTCCAATGCATTGCAAGGTATGGTATCCTACTCTAATGGACCCGGTAAGCTCTCCTTGGATTTGGAAAATCGGAAGACTCCAGCGACAAAGCCCTTGATCGAGGAGCCACCAACTTTGGAGTTAAAACCTCTCCCATCACACCTAAGGTATGAATTCTTGGGCCCTACTTCTACATTACCTGTTATTCTTTCTGCTTGCTTAACCCAAGTGCATGTAAATTCCACTCTTAAAGTGCTCCAAAAGTGAAAGAAGGCGATGGACCTTAGCTGATATTCGGGGCATAAGCCCCGGATTTTGCATGCATAAAATTATTCTTCAAGATGATGCAAAACCGTCCGTGGAACATCAACGGATGTTGAACGAGACCATGCAAGAGGTGGTCAAAAAGGAGATCATCAAATGTGTTGATGCTGGGGTTATCCATCCAATCTCAGACAATGCATGGACTTCACCGGTGCAGTGTGTGCCGAAAAAGGGGGGTATGACCGTGGTGAAAAATGAGAAGAGTGAGTTGATCCCTACTTGGACCGTGACTGGATGAAGGGTATGTATGGACTATAGGAAGCTTATCAAGGTAACCCTAAAGGATCATTTTCCATTGCCATTTCTGGACCAGATGCTAGACAGACTTGCTGGGCGGGCCTTCTATTGTTTCTTGGATGGGTACTCAAGTTACAATCAGATTCTTATAGCCCTAGAAGATAAATAGAAAACCACCTTCACCTGCCTGTACGGGACCTTTTCATTCTCTAGGATGTCATTCGGATTGTGTTATGCACCCGCTACATTTCAGCGGTGCATGATGGCTATATTTACGGACTTGGTGGAGGACTTCCTTGAAGTCTTTTATGGATGATTTTAGTGTGGTTGGAGACTAATTTGAAGAATGTTTGCAAAATTTTGATAAGGTTCTAGCCCTATGTGAAGAGACAAATCTTGTGCTGAATTGGGAAAAATGCCACTTTATGGTCGAGGAGGGCATTGTCCTCGGCCATAAGATCTCAAAAGATGGAATCAAAGGGGACAAGGCTAAAATAGAAGTGATTTCAAAGTTGCCTCCTCCAACTTCCGTCAAGGGAGTTAGAAGTTTCCTTGGGCATGTGGGGTTCTACTCGAGGTTCATGAAAGACTTTTCTAAAGTGGTGAATCCCCAATGAAAGTTATTAGAGAAGGATGCAAAATTTGATTTCAATGAAGAGTGCATGAAGGCCTTTGAGTTCTTGACGTATAAATTAACAACCACTCCAATCATTATCGCACCAAATTGGAGCTCTCCCTTAGAGCTTATGTGCGACTCAAGTGATGTTGTGGTAGGAGCGGTCTTGGGGTAATGGGTGAACAAGATATTTCATCCGGTGTACTATGAAAGCAAAATTATGAACGATGCCCAGGTTAATTATACACTGGCGGAGAAGGAATTGTTGGAAATTGTGTTCGCAATGGAGAAATTTACGCGTTATCTCATCGGCGCCAAAGTGATTGTTCACGCCGATCACGCGACGCTCCGGTATTTGATGACAAAGAAGGACTCCTAAGCTAGACTGATGAGATGGGTTTTGTTTCTTCAAGAATTTGACCTCGAGATTGTTGATAGGAAAGGAATTGAAAATCAGGTTGCGGATCATTTGTCCCATCTAGAAGAGAAAGGGAGGCCAAAAGATGGTATTGAAATTAATGATGCTTTCCCGGATGAGCAACTCCTCTCGGTTTCTATGAATGATATGCCTTGATTTGCGGATATTGCCAATTTCCTTGTTACCGACATTGTCCCGTGTGAGCTCTCTTCTAACCAAGGAAAGAAGCTCAAACGGGACAGTTTGGACTATTATTGGGATGAGCCCTACTTGTTCAAGATATGCAATGATGGAGTGATTCGCAGGTGTGTCCAAGAGGAGGAGCAAATGAGCATACTTGATGCTTGTCATTCCTCTCCCTACGGTGGTCATCACGGTGGGGCGAGGACGGCTTCCAAAGTTCTTAGTTGTGGTTTTTATTGGCCAACCTTGTATAGAGATGCAGTGAGCTTGTCAAGAGATGTGACGAATGCCAGAGAGCTGGAGGAATATCAAAGAAGGATGAAATGCCCCTCACAACTATTATTGAAGTTGACATATTTGACGTGTGGGGCATACTTCATGGTCCCTTTTGTTAGTTAGGGGTGTTCAAAATCGAACCGAAACCAAAAACCAAACCAAAATTGAAGCTTAATGGCTTATTGGTATCGGGTTAACGGTTTAACGGACGGGGAACAGATTGAAATTTATTTATTAATGGCTTATCGGTTTGGGGGCGGATTATTCCAGAACTCTATCTCGTCGACTTCCAGAACTCTATCTCGTCAACTCATCGTCTCTCTCTCGTTGTTTCGCCGTCTCCCTCTCACAGTATCGCCGACTCGCCATCTCCCTCCCGCTGACTCGCCTCCCCATCTCGCCATCCAATTGAATATTAAATGCTTTTTTATTTTCTATCATGATTTGGAATTCAAAATTACTTTGCAGGTAAATCAATAGATTTGTTTGATTTAGGCTTCTTGAACTCTGTGTTTGAACCATGTAAAACATTGTTGTTTTGTTTTTTACCCTTGCATAATTCATGCTTAATTGTTGCACTGTTAATATTATACCTGAAAGCTTTTGAGGAGATTCATCCAATACAAGAATGGCTTTGCCGACAAGTCATATGGCAAAGACAAAATAACAAATGGTAGATGACTGTATATTTTGCAAGTGTCGTTGCTGCATCAATTGCTCAATTGTATAGAACTATTTTGTGGAAACAACAATGTTGTTTTCGCAGTCATCCTCTGTTTCCTGATGAACATCACAGTATATACTGATTTTTAATCAGAGAATGTTATCAAAAGGATCATATTTTTCTGGTGGCTAGCGGATTAAAATTAGGCCGATAAACCGCCCGATAAGAGCTAAGCCGATACCAATCCGCCCGATATCTTATCGGGTGGCTAGCGGATTAATACATTTAAAAACCGATAAGCCAAACCGTTAAGAGTAAATAACCGCCCAATCCGCCCGATAAGCAGCCCTAGTTCGTGTGGCAATATTTACATTCTTGTGGCGGTTGATTGTGCTTCAAAGTGGGTCGAAGTCGTGGATTTTCCCAACAACGAATCCCGAAGTGTATTATCTTTTCTCAAGAAGAACATTTTCACATGGTTTGGGATGCCTCAGGCAATTATAAGTGATGGGGGGTCTCATTTCTACAATAGGGCATTTGATACTTTGCTTGCTAAATACGGTGTCAATCACTAGGTCTCTACTCCTTATCATCCCCAAGCTAGTGGGAAAGTAGAGGTTCCAAATAGGGAAATCAAAAGCATCTTGTCAAAAACTGTGAATGCCAATAGAACAGATTGGTCAAGGAAGCTAGATGATGCGCTATGGGCTTATAGGACTGCATTTAAGACACCAATTGGTATGTCTCCGTATGATGTTTGGTAAAGTGTGTCATTTTCTGATTGAGATAGAACATAAAGCATTGTGGGCCTTGAAGAGATTAAATCTTGAGTGGATGTTTCAACAAATCTCCGTGTGGAACAACTCAATGAGCTAGATGAATTTCATTTTCATGTCTATTCAAGCTCATCATTGTACAAGGAGAAGATGAGATACGTGCATGATAAATATGCCAGAAATAAGGAATTAAAAGAGGGTGATTTGGTCCTTCTCTTCAACTCTCGGTTGCGTTTATTTCCGGGCAAGCTAAAGTCCAAATGGAGTGGTGTCTTTGAGGTAGTGCATGTAACACCTTTTGGTTCTCTTGACTTAAAGAACAAAAATGGTAAAATCTTTCGGGTGAATGGGAATCGGGTGAAGCATTACTTGGGAAAGTTTGACGACATCCATGTTGTGGCTTTGATAAAGTTTCAATGATGATGGTAACTTGCGTCGTGCCGCGACGTTAAATCAGGCGCTTCTTGGGATACAACCCAAGTGATTTTTCCTTTCTTTTTTATTTTTCTTCTTAGATTAGGCTCTATTGAACTGACTGGTTATGAGATTTGTGTAGGAATTGTTTGATGCAGTGCAGGACAGATGCTGGAGAAAATTGACTAAGTGTGCACTGAACCACTACCGCATTCAAAATTCCGCAGTCAGCGGCAGCACTTACGCGAGGCGAAATAGTGCAGCGGACGCGGACTTGTGAAACTTAGAAATGTAAATCTATGAAGTTTGTTTCGCGTCCGCGTTCGAAATTCTACTGTCAACGGCCATTGTTCCGCAATCGAAGCCCTTTTTTCCGCTCCCAGCAGTGACATCAAAGCGTCAACTCTTCAGAATGTGTAAAGCACGGTCAGCGGTGAAATTCCGCTACTGCGTCAGGTGAGTCAGTGGGGGCCTAGGGTTTTAGTATAAATTGGGGTGCCCTCCTCCTTTTACTTTTTTCTCACTCTAGCATTCCACAACACCCCCTTTCATTGTTCATCATCACTCTTGTGCATTTAATCTTCATCTCCTCTAACAAGTTTCATTCCTACATCAAATCTAGCTACTGGTATGATCAATCTCCTAGTTGTAATTTTAGTTCTTCCTCTTTTGTTTACTTATTTTTAGTTTTTATTTCTAGTTAGGGTTATCATAGACATGAAATCATAAGCATGCTTAACTAGTGGTAAAAAATGAATGGCTTTATTATTTTTTGATGCCTAAAGGGGGTTGGGGAGTTTAATTTTTCTTGATAATTGCCACATTCTTTGAGAAATATAAACCCTAGCTCATGAACTTTTGATCAGTAACCGTTCTTTTCAAATTCAGCGGACGCGGCTTAAATTCCATGGTCAGCGGTGATATGCTTTTATCAAGTTTGCATTGGCTTATTTTACGCAGCCGCAATGGAATTTCCGCTGTTAGCGGCCAGCTTTACGCTGCCACGGTCCTTTTTTCACGGACGGCGGAACAAAGTTCAGAGAATTGTTAAAGTGATTTTGCAGTCGCGTTGGATTTTCCGCAGTCATCGGTTGTGATGTTCAGAGACTGGGTATTCTGATTCCCAGCCTCTCTCGGTTGCGCCCCATTTTCTGCTGTCAGCGGTGGCCTTTCCGCTATCGTGCCTCTTTTTCCGCTAACAGCGGTCCTCTATGTTTTACCAACTGCAAGCTTTATCTGCTTTCATATAATGCATGATTGAATACCAATGCTAATGAGCTTTCACTGATTATGTTTGCAGACAATGGTTCATTCTAGAGGAGGCCAAGATAAACAACCCGAAAGGGGAGAGTCCTCCCAGGGACGGGGAAGGGGAAAACAACCAGCTGACCCCTAGCTCCGAGAAGGGTAATTGGCAACAAGCGGAATCTTCGGAGGCCTACTCGAAATACCTCAGAGACTAGCGAGTATGTCCCCTCTCGGGAAATGTCGGAGGGGGAAACTGGCCATGTTCAAGAGGAGGCACAGTTCCAACCCATGCGTCTTATAAATGAGTCCACTTCTGTATCCGGCTCTTCGTATAGTTTAGGTCTCAGTGATTCTCCACCTCCTCGGGCCCCAAGTACAACAACTCCCTCCACCATACCTGCCCCATTTCATATAGATAGTGATGATGATGCCCCAGATGATGGGAGGGGTGGTGATACTCAGACAGGGGGATTGGTGAGGTATGAGAACCCGATAGTATGGAAAGACCGATTCGTGAGTCAGAAGGCTTATCACAAGTTTAGAGAATGGTGGCCTCAGAGGTCCCTTACATTGGAGCAGGCTTTCATTGAGCGGGACCTTCTACCCCACAATCCAAATGTTAAAAGGCACTTCAACGAGAGAGTGGGGTGGAAGTTCTTCACCAGAAGCCTGCCAGAGGCCAATGAGTTTGTGGTCAAGGAGTTCTATTCTAATGTCGCCCACATCAAGCAGGGCACATACTTGACCAAAGTCCGCAAACAAGAAGATTCTATTCAATGGAAAAACTCTCATTGATTATGCTAGGTTCAATGATGAATATGAGACCTTATATCTGGAGGAGGTGGAGCTGGATGAGTTAGCTCGCCCTTGGCTAGCATCTGTGATTGCTATTATCGGGACTACTCCAGCTTGGCTGACAGCAGGGGTTCCTATCCTCAGGAACACTTTGAGTTTCGAGGCAAAGAGATGGGCCACATTTGTATGCAGCAGGATCGACCCCACTACTCATGACAATGACATGCCGGTTTCCTGAGCTATTATTGTGGGGGCGATTATGGCAGGGTTCCCAATCAATGTCGGGAATATTATGGCCAGGGTGATTAACAAGACGATCAGAAAGGGTGAGCATTCATATCCCTTTCCAAACTTCCTTACTATGTACTTTGAGGACCAGGGAGTAGAGGGAAGGGACTATGACACCAAGGTGAAGCCGAAGAGGCTATTTTCCTGGTACAACTTGCAGGGTCAGACAACCCCAAGTCCAAGAGCAAAGCCACCGCTCCCACTGGCCAGTCTGAAGAGCTTGGGGTGGTGGCCACAAGTTTAGAGCCATCTACTGCTGAGGGGCCTTATACTGCCATGCCACATCCTCCCTCCAGACCATCTGCCTCCATTCCTACTTCAGTGCTTTCTTCTTTAGCATACCCTCAGATTGCTCTGAGGGTAAACTAGACATTGGCCGGTATCAACAATTGGCTGCAGGTAGCTTCATCAAAGCTAATTGCCCTATCCAGTGTCGTAGCAGCCTAGGCAGCCCCAGCCGAGATCCAGTTGCCTCAATCACTAGAGGAAACTTTGAAGAGTTTAGTTGAAAACCAGAAGAAGATTCTGGGTAAGCAGGTAAAGAAGATGAAGAAGATCTAGGATGAGTTGAAGAAGGAAGTGGCAAAGCTCACTACAGTGGGTGATATTCCTCTAGATCTCCTCATGGGAGAGCCTGCCCCTGCAGCTTAGACAGTACAGCCATCGCAGATGCCAGAGCAGGAGGCTACCAGTGAGCCAGTGAGAAGAGTGGTGATCCCCGAGATTGAGGATTGGGAAATCCAGCTGGAGGAGCCCGAGGGAGATGCATCAGCCCAGCCATTGACCCTGCCAGCTCCCCAGCTCCTATGCAGACAGAGGCACCTTAGGGAGTTCTCTTTCACTCTACCATTTCCCTATTCTATTTTTGCATTTAGCATTGAGGGTAATGCTAATTTTTATTTGGGGGGGGGGGGGGGGGGCCTTTTTGGGAATTTTG
>ML289866.1:0-20677 GCA_005239495.1 Nicotiana undulata | reverse complement strand
AAATTTTTTTTTTAGATTTAGAGGATTGTGTATAATTTTTTTTTTTTTGGGGGGGGGGGGGGTGGACTCATTTGGTAATTTGGATAGATTTGATGATTTTGGTCTGCAATAACTCTTGATACTATTTTCCTTTCTTTATTTGCTATTCCTCGTACTTTATTTCCATATTTTTTAAATCTTTGGTATGTATATAAAGTTTCCTTTCCATGTATATATTCATTCCCCTCTTATGTATATTCGTCTTAATCCCCTATTGTACATATTCATTTTACTTTCCGTATTTTTACATTATAACTTCTTTTATAATTTTCCTTTATAGTTTAGCTTCATATTTCCTTTAGTAGCTTCTTTTTGAACTTATAACTTCTTTTTACTTTTTCGTGATCAATAAGCCTTTGGTTTTCTTAATGCCACAGTTCTTTCCAAGGGTGGAATTTGTGTGAACCAGGTGTCTCTTCCCTATGATGGATGGCGTGACGACCTTCTTAAGGGATTGAATCTTTTTTTCTTTTTGTTTTTGTTTTTCTTTTATTTGGTAGTAATAAATAAATGTGACTCAAGTAAGATTCACCTGGCACCAACATATTTACCTTTGACCTCATGGTTAGAGACAAGTGGTAGACGAGACTAGCTCTAGTTGTGACTCTTAGAATCTTGAGTTGTCTAAAACTGTCATCAAGTGGTGTTTGTAGCCATATGTGAGTTTTAAATCTAGGCTAAGGTTTTTGTGGGCCCTCGACTCTATTTTCTTTAACAATCCTGTGGCTTGAGAGGTGAGGTTTTGAATTACAATCCTAAGTGCCGTGCCAACAAGTCTAGAACTTGCCCCGAATGTTTTTCTAGGCGAAATTCTAAGTATAGCTCGACTTGAGAAGTGATTATAGGCTCTCTGTGGTCCCATCCGAATTTGAATACTTCCATAGCCTACCATTATAATATCCTTAGTCAACCGCTTTGAGCCTAAGCCTTTTCGTTCAATAACCGCATTACAAGCCTTCATCCGTTCTATAATGACCCTTCTTGGCACCCAATCTTTCCTTAGCATTCATGATGAACAATAGTCAAAAACATAAGTTTGGGGGAGAGACAAGGAAATTCAAGTGGTGAAAGGTTCAAAGAACAAAAATAATTGATGACAAGTAAAGGCAAAGAAAGGGATGAAAAGCCAAAAAGACACATGTAAAATGAAAAGTAAAGGTTGAAAGGATTCAATGAAACAATGTTGAAAGGGCTTGGAATGAGGAGAACAAGAGAAAAGTCAACGTCAAATAGAAGAAAGAGCGACAATGAGTCTCTCTAGGTTCCCCAAGGAAGAAGAAAATGACTCAAAGAGTCAAGAAAACATGAGTCGAATTGTAAAAATGGGGTGCTTAAGGAAAAATGATACAAGCATAGTTCATTATATCTGAATTTGATCCAAAACGCCTTCATCACATCCCACTAAAGCCCTATAGGATTTCAAGTTGAGTGAGCTTACATTAGTGGTGCTTTACATGAGGGGCAAGCCTATGGTACTTAGTCCGGACTTGTAGCATTCTTTTAAGAGGGATGAGCGCATTTCTTCACAATACCGGTTTTGAGTGTACATTCTATAAAGGTGAGATGGGCTCATGGAGAGTAGAGGAAAAAGCGTCCGGGATCCACAGTGACCTACATGAGAGAGCGGATCTCTTTGATGAATTAAGTCAACTCTTGAAGTTTTTGTGTCACATTAGAGCTATGGAACTCGGAAAGTCATTGCATAATGTTGTCAATAATGCATTTGTGTTGAGGGTAATTGTTAGTCCCCATTAAAGCTTGATGAAGTCACTTTAGGCAACTGAAATTCTACTTTCTTTTTCTTGTGGAGGTGGGAATTACCTTGTTTGCTTGAGGACAAGCAAAAGCTTAAGTTTGGGGGAGTTGATAACTAGGGATTTTAACCTACTATTTACTCTCTTTTTCTTAGGTTTTGGGGAAAATTACGTTAAGGTATTCCCGAAAGCTAACTCACAGTGCTTACTTGCAGGGTTTGGTAAAAAATGAAGCAAAGAGGCCAAAATGAACTTACAAAGGAGCCAATCTTGCACAAACCCTAAACCCAACAGGAGTGTTGGCAGCGCTAAATTTACGCTACAACGTAAGCTTTATCGCTGAGGCGGATTACTGAGGTCGGCCGCGGGCATGAGGTTCAGAGAGATGGATTTTAACTTAGTTGGGATCACTGACAGCGCTACAAGAGAGCTGCTGCGACGCCATTGGCGCGGCCGCAGCGGAAATTCCACTGAGAACATATTTTGAGGATCAGAGAGTTAGCAGCTTTGGGCCAATCATGAAACGCGATCAACGTTTATTTTACGCGGCCGAGCTAAGTCCTAAAGCTGAGGCGGTTAGAATTCCACTGGAAGCGGAATCAAGGTTCAGAGAGCTCAAATTTTGAAGAAACGCGGTCTGCGCTCGTTATTGCACGGCTGCTAAAGTCAATCCGCTGAGGCGCCTATTTTTCCGCTGACAGCGGAACCTCCGCAGGGACATTTTTTTCCAGTAATTTCAGTTGTGTATAAATAGTTCTTTTTCACATTTTTAGTTCATCTTTTGTATTAGTGAGCTCGAGAACAACAACCTTTTTTCCTTTTGTGTAAATTTAGAGTAGCTTTAGCTTATAATCTTAGATTTTATCATTGCATTTAACATTTATGGCTATAATTTCATCTACTCTTTTGATTTCTACCTTGATTATGAGTAGCTAGACCCATTCGCTAAGGTTGTGACCCAACCCTAATGTGGGTATCTAATGGATATTTAATTTTAGGGCTTTTTTATTTATGGGTTAGTGATATTTAGGTTGTTTCATGCTTTATCTGTTGAATTGGTGGTTGCAAACACCGATTCATGACTTTTTGACTAGGGTTATTCTTGATAAAGAGGACCCAAGTCTAGGTAAAATAGGCTAACAAGGAATTCAGGTGAATTCAAGAGATTGATAGCTCCAATTAAAGGGTTAAAACTAGAGATAGTAATACCCGACTTGAGCCAATTTCACTTGCACTGTTGAAACACCCAATTAGGCTTGAGAAAGCCAATTCGGGCAAAGTCACCGAAACTACCGAGAGGTATGGGCTGAATAATTGAGTGTGAGGTTATATCACGAACCCAGGTACATCAAGTTTGTCCTAATTTATGGATCTCGTTAGATACTCGCCTAGGTGTAAGTCTCTTCCCTAGTGCCTTTTATAAATTGAGAAAACCATTACAAAAACATTATACTTAGCTTCTTCTTAGTACTCAATAGCAGTACAACTAGTATAGAATCAAAACCTTTTATGACTAGAAGAGTAATTAAAGACAAAATACATAGCTAAGTCAGATAGGAGCCCAACTCCAATCTTTTAACTCCCTGTGGATATCGATCCCGATCCTCTCGGGTAAAAGCTACATCGACCCTTTCTCGTCATTCTATATGGTGTAGGTTTGGAGTCGATCAGTAGGTAAGAATGATTCTCACTCTATTAAGAATTTCTACTTGATAGATAAACTGGAGTACAATCTAATAAGTGTATCACAATTGTGTGATAGAGGTAACATGGTAGCATTCACCTATACAAAATGCTTTGTAATTAATCTTACCATTGACAAGATAGTTTTCCAGGAAAAAGAGGGAACAACATATATATTGTGGATCTTTCCACACTTTCAGATAATGAACTCACTTTCTTAAGTGTGTTGGATAGTGATTCCCTTATTTGGCACAAGAGACTTGGTCATGCCAGTCTAAGTCAACTCAACAAACTAGTCTCCGAGGACTTGGTGATAGGACTGCCTGACATTAAGTTCATGGAAGATAAAGTTTATGAGGCTTGTGCGAGGGTGAAGCAGGTAAGATCCTCTTTCAAAAACAAGAAAATGGTAATCACCACCAGGACGATGGAACTAGTCCATATGGATCTTTGTGGACCTATGAGAACATTGAGCAGAGGTGGTAAGAGATATGTTATGGTGCTCGTTGATGATTACTCTCGGTTTACTTGAACACTTTTTAGCATCTAAAGATGAAACATTTGACATTTTCACTTCTTTTGTTATAAAAACTCAGAAACAACTACATAATCAACTTGCATCAATTAGGTCTTATCATGGTATTGAATTTGAAAATGCTAAATTTGATGAATTTTATGATGAGCATGGCATATATCATAATTTTTCTGCTCGTAGGATTCCACAACAAAATGGAGTGGTTGAAATAAAGAATAGGACATTGGAGGAAATGTCTAGAACTATACTTCTTTCTAGTAAACTGCCCCATAGTTTCTGGGCAGAAACTGTGAACACTACATGCTACATCATAAATAGGTGCATGACTAGACCTTTTGTTGAGAAGATTCCCTATGAGTTACTTCAAGGGAGAAAGCCAAATATATCCCATCTTAGGGCATTTGGATGCAAGTGATTTGTGTGCAATAATGGTAAAGACTCCCTAGGTAAGTTTGAAGTGATGAGGGAGTATTCTTGGAATATTCTTCACATTGTAAAACTTATTAGATTTATAACAAAAGAACTATGTATGTAGAAGAAAGTGTATCTGTGATTTTTGATAAAACTAACATTATTTGTGAGAGGTAGGAGCATGATGATGAAACAGTTGGGCTGGTAAGAAACTCAAATGAAACCACAACCCAGACTAAAGCTACACCAGAGAAAGGAACATGTGATGGAACATGTCCTTTCACCTTGGGCAACTTTACAGGGGGAACTGAACAAAGAAGAACCGATCCTCAAACCTCGAGGAAACTTGTCCATAAACCTGTTCCTCAACAACAAAACATTGAAGGAACATCTAGGGGAAACCATTGGTTGTGAAACATTACAAGTATCTAAGTTCTCATCCCATTGAGAACATAATTACTGATCCAACCTCTAGAATCAAAACCAGATCTTCTTTGAAGAATCTTTGTGCTTTTGATGCTTTTTTATCTCTTATTGAACCTAAAAATGTTACTGAGGCTTTGCAGGATGCAGACAGGATAAATGCAATGCAAGATGAACTCAACCAATTTGAGAGAAGTCAAGTTTGACATTTGGCACCAAGACCTAAGGACAAATCAGTAATTGGCACAAAGTGGGTCTTCATAACCAAACTTGACAAAGATGAAATAGTTACAAGGAACAAGGGATGATTGATGGTTCAAGGATATAGTCAAGAGGAGGGCATAGATTATGATGAGACATTTGCTCCACTTGCAAGATTGGAAGCAATTAGACTCCTTAAACCCTTTGTTGCTTACATGGAATTCACACTCCATCAGATGGAGCCTTCCTCAATGACTATCTAAAGGAAGAAGTGTTTGTCAAGCAACCTCCAGGCTTTGAAAGCAAGGAATGTCTTGATCATGTGTACAAGCTTGACAAGGAACTTTATGGGCTCAAGTAGGCTCCAAGAGCATTTGAATAATCCATTAACACTACTAAAAACGGGGAAAAAACTGACCGCCAAAGTCGATCGATGTTAGTCAATAATTGGAAAAAATCTACCAAAAAGCAATCGATTGGTGCGGTCGATAATCGTGAGGGCGGTAGAGCAGACCGACCAACTCCTGTCGGATATAACCGAACAATAGTGGTCAGTAGCCTGAAACTTCCAAAAACTAATGTCTGACATACAACTCAAGTAAAATTAATAAATCGATCAATACCGGTTAAAAATATAATATTTTAAATTAACCGATCGACATTGATCGTTGATTTGTTTTATTTTCTTAAAATTTTAATAAAAGTCGGTGAAATAATTTCTGGTCATTAATTATTTCATGACGGAAAACTAATCGTAATGCTCTATATATTTAAATATTTGAGAAATTTAATTTTGCTAACGGATGATGTTGGTCAATTTCAGAACAATTTTCCTTTGTTTTTTGGCTAATCAAATGCCGTTGATTGGTAGTTAGCAATTTCTAAAAAAATTTGGTAAAGTTACCAACCGACTTTGGTCGATATTTAATAATTAACTTTTTCTAGTTTACCGATTGAAGTCGGTTGGTTTTCTGATAAAAATTGACAGACAATATTTGTAGTTTTAGCTGCACTCCCTAACAAATAAAATCAAAACCAACAACAAGCACCTAGAATTCTAGCAAGGGAACACAATCATCCAAAATTTAAAATAGGCACGACAAGGGCACACAATCATCCAAAGCCCGAAAAAGGCACAGTTCAATCGTAAATAGCTTCTATCTCAAACTACTAAATAAGTTCTAATTATTTTATAGAAATAGCAATTAGCAATTCATTCAAGTTCTAAAAAAATTTCTAATTATTTAAGTCTTACACTACGTGAAGAACATTCATCTTCCTCCCGGGAAAAACTATCACGTGGAGGTCGAGCCTCAAGCGATGACTCATAATATTGGGCAATAGAAAAGCTCTAGTAGAAAGGAGAGCTCTTATTTGTGCATAAAAATCATGAAATTGTTCATCCTAATTTTATCTTTTTTTCTTTCGCCGCTTCAAGATTGGCTGTAAGCTGTGCCACCACTCCAAAAAAATAGAATTAGCTATGAACGTCGTCATTACTTTGTCGCTAAAACGCTCGTAGCTAGCAAATTTTCTTGATAATCCGTTTCTACTCCGTCGCTAAATGAGATTAGCGACGAATTTTTTTGTTTAGCTACAAAATTGTCTGTTGTTAAAACCTGATATTTTAGTAGTGACCTTCTTCTCCATAGACGAGACGATCTCGATATCAAGTGCCTCAACATGTGAGAAATCCCCTATTCTTTATATTCCACACATGTAGCGATGAAATTATTTCTCATGTATTCCTTTTTTTTTTGGACCGCCAACAACCTTCAACCAAATTCTCTCGGCGTCCTCATCTGAAGGTTGTGTTGGCTCGCCCGAATCACTTGGTGGCTAAGTATGAATGAACTCATGCACGCTACATTCATAGCGGCGCTACATTTGACCTATAGTATATGAAAGAACTAATAAACACAAATTATAACTCTAAGAAAATTTGGAAGCTTACATAGGTAATCTCTTGGCGGTCGTCGACCCACTTATCTAGAACAAAGTAGTTCTTCTTCTTCTTCCTCTTCTTCTGGATCTCACTAAATAGCTCATCTTGAGATTTTCTTTCCTTGTTCTCTCTTCATCAAAAATTTCTCTAGTACCCATTGCCTTAATATTCAGGCTTCCTTTGATTCTTCCGATTATCTGAGTAAAGGTCGGCTAATCTCTTGCTGGCTTTGAACTAAAATCACTAGACACTGCCTTGCCATAACGCTCTACCTATGTACACTTACTCTACATATCAAAATTTAAGCGTTAAATGCAAAAATGATAAATACAGGGCCTAAAAATCCATAAAGAAATATTCATACCTTAAACTGATTGAAAACTTATTGCTTTACTTGGAATGAAAAATCACTCCAAGTCACATGGGGGCAACATACAGGTTGGCAATGACATTGGTGATTATCTTTGTAGTGAGGCGGCCGGGGTTTAACCTGCAATATAACAATAAAAACACATGAATATTTTAGTTGAAGAATAATAAACTAAAAACAAATTAGTAACAAATAAATCTTGCCCATTCCCTTCGGGTACAATGATGAGTCTTCCATAACGATCATAATGCACTTTATCTAGATCATCCTCAGCTTGTGTATCATAAGTATGCATAGTTAATGTAGAAGGGGGCAAATTCTAGGAGTAGTTTATGAAGATGGCTGCAATCCAGGTGACTATGATACAAAAGGCTGCAATCCAAAAGGCGATCCAAGTGGTTGTGATGCAGACGTATAGTCCTATGACTCTGTGATTGAAGACCCGGTGTATTGATAAAAATATATGAATGATTCTATTGTGACAGCTTGGTATAGTCATATAGTGAAGCAAAAGATGTGATTGGAAAAGATGGAGTGCTACTATCTGCAGAATGTAGTCGCTTCTTATCCCTCCTACTCTTCCCTCGACCCCGAGGGTTAACTTGATCATCATTACCTCGACCCTTTCCTACCATCTGCATAAGATAATATTTGTTAGAATAACAATATAAACTAATATATATTACAAAAGCGGTTGAAAATCCTGCTAATCCTCCTCTGCATATGCTTCCACACTCGTCCTTTCTTCCTCTTCGCTTGTTTTATTTTCATCAGCTGATTCTTGGTCTTCATTTTTATGGATGTTATTTCCACCTGATATGACAATAAATGTATTTTTAGTGCATTGTTTATCTTACATTTTAGTATTTTTATAATTTATTATGAGATGTTTGAGCTTAATTGAATTGCTTTTATATGTAGGATCATTGAAATATATAAAGGAATGAAAGTTGCATAAATAGATATTGAATGCACAAAAAACGAGCATGAAAAGGATAATATTAGAGCAAGGCAAGCTACCTCGCCCCGTCTGGTCTAAGACGCGCTCAACTGTGCTACAGATCAGGCCTTGCAAGCTCTAAAGCCTGGTCCCTCAGTTCATGAATAAATTATAAACTACTTAGTTTTGCACTTGGAGACTCCTACCCAACCTATAAATACCCCCTAAACCTGATTATTAAGGAGGGTGGTTAATTGTGAAGAGGAAAAGGCATAGAAACACAAACGAAACACGGAATTCATCGATTTTTCCATCTTTCATATAGTATTCGTAGCTTCTATGTTTAAACATAATATTCTGATTATTTTTATGAACATGAGTTGCTAAGAACCTCATTATTCTGGGGTTATGGATTGTTATTGACTATTGTTGTTTGACGGTTGATGAGATTGCTTGATTTTATCATATTAATTTATTGAATCAATCTTGCGCTCAATTATTTTACGACATAGATAACAATAGGATACTATCTACGAATTTATTGTTGAACTCGAAAGTGGTAAATATAAATTGTATATAATATTGAATAGAGCAAGTTCTTGAATTAGGATATTGGAGAAAAGAATCGCGATTAGGATATATATATATTCTAGTTGGCTTACTTGGTTATTATTGCAGGGCGGTGCATATTTGTTCCAGTTAATTCTGATTCTATAGACATATAGTATTAGGCTGGCTTGCATAGGAAAACGAGGCGTCCAGTAACTTTGCGAGCAGCTTAGATCCTGTTAATAAAAAAATTAGACAGATTAAGTAGTTGAATCAACCGGCAAAACACAATAGGAGAGGCATTAACCCCATAACCCCGTAATATCTCACATCATATTGAATTCACCCCTACGTGTTTATTTTCTCTACTTGCAATCTTTTTCTCTTATTTTCTTATTAGTTTCACGATAATTTAGTTAGTAAAAAACACAATCATCTTCCTCAAAATCTATTAAAAGAATAGCTCGTGACTAGTTTTGTTTAGGTAGTAGCTAATCATAAATCCTCGTGGGAACAATATTTTCTTATAACTTTATTACTTGTCAACCACGTGTACTTGCGTGTGCGTTTGGCCTCACCAAGTTTTTGGTTCCGTTGCCGGGGATTTAGAAATTAGCTACTTGTTTGAAATAAGCTTTTATTTGTTATTGTTCGATATTCAATTTGTTTACTGTTTCTAACTCTACAGGTGTTCACATTGAATGCTAAGAAGAAGTCACAATTTGAACAATCTTCCTCTTTTTGATCCTGAACCCGAAAGATTCTTTCACAAGTTAAGGAGGGAGGCGGAAGCAAGAGCAAGAATTATAGAGTTGGGCATTGTAGTCTAATCACAACCAATCGAGATATCAGAGAATGATGAGAGACTGGTGATTGATGTTGCAAAGCCTGGTCTCGCGAACATGACCTAGGCTATCGTGAAGGTATTTGCATACAAAAGACATTTAGTGAAATTCATACCCTAGTAAAAAACTTCACTGCGAATGATCATAACTGGCAAAGTGAGGGTGAACCAAAAAGAATGATAAAATAGAAAGCATCAGTTACACTGGGGCTGGATGAGATGTTATCCATGCGAGCAAAGATCGCTAAGCTGACCAACCAAGTGGCTAAGATGGCAATGGGTCAAAGGCATCAGATCTAGAAGGTTCAGAGAATGACCATATGTTGTGAAATTTGTGGAGAAGGTCACACGAGTGACCAATTTTCGGTGAATCCAGAATTTATTTATTATGTGGGCCAGTAGAGTAGAGATCCAATAAACCAAAATGCAGAATATGGGAACACTTAGAATCTCAACTGGAAGAATCACCCAAACTTCTCATGGGGTGGGAATCAAAGTCAAACTCAAAATCAATACAGACCCAAGAAAACTACAACCAACCCTAGACACCACCACAACAAGCAGAAGAGAGCACATATGACTTGTTGAAATGGTTGTTACTTGACAACTAGCAGGTTAGAACTGACAATCAACAACATTGGCTTAACAATCAACAACTCAGGTCTGATTTTAGAAATTTGGAGAGGCAATTCGGGTAAGTAGCCTCTAATGAGAATATTAGACCTACTGGAGCAGTCCCAAGTGACATTGAGAAGAATCTCATAGAACATGTGCAAGTAATTAATCTGAGAAGTTGGAGAGAATTGGAGGAGCTTCCTTCTAAAAATTCTATATCTAAAAGAGAGTTGATACCTAAGCGAGTAATAGAAGCCATAAAGAAGGATGATGAACAAACGCAAGAGATAAATGCGAGGCTATGACCACATTTTCTAAAAAGGCCGTAGAGACACAAAGATGATGCTAATTATAGAAAGTTCTTAGATATTTTGAGCCAAGTACTTGTGAATCTTCCTTTGGTAGAAGTGTTGAAAGAAGTGCCTAAATATGCAAAGTATCTTAGAGATATTGTGAGACATGCCGAATTTGAAACATTTGCACTTACTGAGGAGTCGAGTGTTGGAGTGCAAAGTAAGCTCCTACCAAATCTGAAGGATCCTGGATGTTTTACAATTCCATTGGCCATTGGAAATTAGGGAACTGGTAGAGCATTTTGTGATTTAAAGGCAAATATTAATTTGATGCCTAATCCGTTTTCAAGTAGCTCGAATTGGGAGCGCCTAGGACTACAATGTAACGGTCACCTTACAACTAGCGAATAGGTCGTTTGTAGTGCGATAAGGGATTATTTAAGTCTAATTTACTTGACCGTTGTTCACTTTGTACTTGCTTAATTTCTTCTGGCTCCATGAATACTTACCTTGATTTGAGAATCAAAATGCGACCGCCCTTAATGAGTCATATGCCATGTGTGAAGTGAAATTTTTGTGTAGTCCATGTTATTGTGCTTGTGTCTAGAACTTGCCCGATATGTTAGTTGAAGCGAAATTTTAAATGATGCTCGATCTGAAAAATGAGTTTAGGCTTTCTTTGATCTTTTTGAGCTTAATTGCTTATCACAAATAATATCTCTCCCTAGTTAAACCTTTTGAGCATATAGACTTTTATTTGGCACTCACATTACAAGTCTATACCTTCTTTTGTTCTTGATTGACATTATTTTAATCCTTTTACCTCTTAAGGCACTTTAATTGTGAAATGAGTGTTATAAGAAGTAAGGAGAGAAATTAGGTATCATTCGAGTGAAACCAATGAAAGGAAGAAAGGTACACTAGTTTTGTAAAGATTACACAACTAGCTAGAATTGTAGAAAAAGAAAATCTGCACAAGAAGAAAAGAGTAGCAAAAAAAAAAAAATGATATCGTGTTCTTGCTAGTGGGTATGAACTAAAGTATTGAGTAAAGAAAGAGAAAATGTTTTTTCGGTGTGATCTTGTTTGTGAAATTGAAGTAGATTGAAGAATTTGCGTTGAAATTTTATCACATGACGTATTAAAGTGCTTAGGAGAGAAAACTACTATTTCTACATATATCCTACCCGCCCCTTAGCCCACATTACAACCATGAAAAAGTCATAATTGATGTTAGACCGAACGAGCCTATATTAGTATAGATTTACACTAAGGGCAAGCATATGGTACTAATTGCATGCGTGTGACTTCTTTGTGAGAGTGAAAGATCTTCTTCGATACATGAGTTCTTAAAATATATTTGAGCATCTGATTCGAATGTGTGGATTCAATCTACTCTCTTATTTTTGTTGTGAGGGAACATGGTTTCACGAGGGATAGGTAAAATTATTACACTTCTCTGTGATGCTGGGTGTTCAACCCCTGAATGCATTGTGATATTGAGTTGGTTAATTTAGGGTAGTGATATTCGACTATAAATGTATATTTTTAGTGCATTGCTTGCCTTACATTTTAATGTTTTAATGATTAATTGTGCGACGATTGAGCTTAATTGAGTTCCTTTTATATGTAGGATCATTGGAATACACAAAGGAATGAAAGTTGCATAAAAAGATGTTGAAGACACAAGAAAAGAGCACGAAAAGGAGAAAATCGGAGCAGGCAAGGCACCTCGGCCCGCCGTCTAAGGTGCACTCAACCTCGCCCCAAACCTCGCCTCGCCCAGTCTAAGGCATGCTCAACTTTGCTACAGACCAGGCCTCACGAGCTCTAAAGCCTTATCCCCCAATCTGCGAATAAATTATTTGCTACTCAGTTTTGGACTTAGAGACTCCTATCCTAGTCTATATAAATAACCCTAAATGTGATTATTAAGGAGGGTGGTCAGTTTTGAAGAGGAAAATGCATAGAAACACAAACGGACACATGGAATTAATCGATTCTTCCATCTGCCATCTAGTCTTCGTAGCTTCAAACCACTAATATATATAGGGAGTAGTTGAGTTTATTATTCTTTGTGGAATCTTTCAATAATTTAATCAGCCGTGTCATGCTAATTATTAAGTAGCATTCTCTTTCAGTTGTTTAATCAGCCGTTGACCATGTTAATTATGAAGATGAAAAGAAGAAATTGTGAACTGTTGGATCTTAGATAATAATATTGATCCTCTCCTTGTCAGGGAAAACTTCCAATATATAAACTTGACACTCTCACCTAGAAGGTATGTGACCTTCCTCTGAGAATTCCAAGCATATAATCAAAGGAGTAAGTAATCAGCTACTTCCAGCGCATGGCCTTATTACGATATTTCCTAATAACAAGCTGCAGCAGTTTGCTATCTTAGAAGTAGTATTGATTTTCAGTTCTGCTTTCTCTTTACTTGTATGAAATCAAACAACAAAGACAAATAGTATATTCTAACTTGTACTTATTGTTTCTATTAATCTTCGACAATGCCTTACTTGTTACTCTCTGTTTCAATTTAGATGACACACGTTCCTTATTAGTCCGTTTAAAAAAGAATGACACATTTTTACAATTGAAAATAATTCAATTTTAAACTCTTCATTTACTCATTTTACCCTTAAGAAGTTTTATAACCACACAAATGTCATGGCACCACAAAGCTTTTACCCTTTAAGCTTTTAAAACCACAAGTTTCAAAAGTCTTTTTTTTCTTCTTCTTAATCCGTGCCGAGTCAAACTACATCATCTAAACTGAAACGGAGGGAATAGCATTTTAAAAGAAGGAAACTACACAAGTTGAGGACAAAAACTCATAGGCGGATATAATGTTTCATCGATGAGTTCAACTGAAGTCATAACTTTTGTCGCAGAAGAATAATTTATACATAAAAATCCATCAAAATTGCAAAATCAGTAGCTATGGACCCATAACTTTAAAAATATAATTTGTTCAATGCTAAAAACCTTAAAAGTTGAACCCATATGATTTAAATCCTAAATCCGTCTCTGCATAAATTGAAATTTTATAGGAAGAAACATGTACACATAAGATCAAAGAAAATATTGCTTAAATAGAAGTAAGATTATAGCAGAGTGGCATCAAAGCATTTTGGCGAAATCATAAGAAGCACAATGGTAGCATAACTCATAAGAACAAAGTGGAAATATTCACTTGTCAATGTCAAGAACAGAGAAAGTATGAAGGAAACTATCTCAATTACTTGATTCAAATACATAAGATACATTGGTATTTATACACAAGAGAAATAAGAGATGAAAGGAAGTAATATATACTACAGTAAATGTAAATCCTACAAAATATTCTTCATATATTCTACAACTAATGCTACACAATATTCTACGCTAAATGTAGAATATCCATAATAATATCCCATATATTCACCATATCCAGAATATAATAATGTAGATATTCCACAATCTGATATTCTTCAATCTGTCCATTATGCTAAAATCCCCCCTCAAATTGATGTTGGTCGATCGAAAACCATCAATTTGCCTACTAGAAACTGATGACGTTGTCGTGCCATTGATTTTGTAAACGCATAAGTTGTTTGAAGATCATTGGATACATGTGGAAGAGTAATAACTCTTCTATCTACAGCTTCTCTGATAAAATGACAGTCCATTTCAATATGCTTAGTTCTTTCAAGATAAACTGGATTGCTTGCAATCTGAATGGCTGTTGTATTATCAACATGAAGAGGAGTACGAATAGATTGAGGAAATCCAATTTCTACAAGTAAACCACGAAGCCAAATAATCTCGGAGCAAGCAGTAGACATTGCTCGATATTCAGACTCCGTTGAAGATTTTGAAACACGATCTTACTTCTTGCTCTTCCAAGATATCAAAGAATCTCCAAGAAACATGCATCATCTCGTGACGGAGCGGCGAGTATCAGGACATCCAGCCCAGTCAGAATCACTAAATGCATTAAGCAGAATAGGAGAACCAATAGGAAAAAATAATCCACGAGTTGATGTTCCTGAGAGATTTCAAATGATACGATGAACTGCCACCAAATGCAGATGACGGGGAGTTTGCATAAATTGACTGACTTGTTGAACTGCAAAAGCGATATCAGGCTGAGTAATAGTAAACTAATTTAGGCTCCCAACTAATTGTCGAAACAAAGTTGGATCAGGAAAAAGATCCCCTTCATCACAATGATACTTTACATTCAATTCCAATGGTGAATCAATAGAGGAAGATTCTTGAAGACCAGCTAAAGCAATCAAATCCTGAGTATATTCGTGCTAGTTTAAGAACACGCCTAAAGAATTATAATGAACTTCCAACCCCAAGAAATATGTTAGAGTACTAAAATATTTCATGTGAAAAGAATCCTTAAGCTGCTGTTGGAGGATAGTGATTAATAAAGAATCAGTTCTTGTTATAATGATGTCATCCACATATACCAGAAGAAGAAAAAATCATGTTTATGTTTTCCAAAGAAACAAAGATGAGTCATATTTACTTTGTTCAAAAGAGAAGTAAATCAAAACTTTTCAAACCAAGCTCTGGGAGCTTTTTTTAATCCATACAAAGACCGTTTCAACTTGCAAACATTTGATGTAGGTGGTGAAAACGAACTAGGTGGAGATTTCATATAAATATCTTCTTTCAGATCACCATGAAGAAAAGCATTTTTTACATCCATTTGATGAAGAGGCCAATTCAGTGAGGCAGCAATGGTAATAATAGTTCGCACCATAGTCATTTTTGCTACTGGTGCAAAAGTCTTATCATAATCCATACCATACTCCTATTTGTTACCAAGAACAACCAAGCGAGATCTGTACCAATCAAGATTTTCAGAATGAGTTTAATTGAATAAACCCATTTACAACCAATTGGGCGAAAATTTGAAGGACATGAAACAATGTCCCATGTGTTATTTTCTTTAAGAGCCAAAAGTTCTTCTTCCATTGCTTTCTGCCAAAATTCATGCTTGGAAGCTTGTGAGTAACAATTTGGAACAAAAATAGTGGATAAATTAGAGAAAAAACATACCAATTAGGAGCATTTTTTTCTCTGGTAGATCGCCGAGTAGGCTCAAGAGGAGTAGGCCTTAAAGATATCTCATATTCTCGTTGTGATGCAGTCTCAGGTGACAGATCAGTTTCGCAATGGGATAAAGTCAGGCGACGTCGTTTATACACAAATCCGGGTTTGGACCGCTTAGAAGAAGATGACAAATCCTCAAAAGTAAGAAGAAGAGGAGAAACAGAAGATGACTCAACATGAGTAGGAAAGAAATATTGATTCTCAAAGAAAATAACATTTCTAGAAATGCAAAATTTGTCGGAACTTGGATCATAGCAAATAAACCCTTTTTGTGAAGTACTATAACCCATAAAAGCACATTTAGTAGACTGGACAGAAAGTTTATAGTGTTGAAAAGGAGGCAGATGCACAAAACAAACACAACCAAATGTATGAAAATTATGATAGCTAGGATTATGGTGATAAAGACGATAATATGGAGACTCAAGATTTAACACTTTAGATGGCAGTCTATTAATTAAATAGACAGTAGTAGACAAAGCGTCCACCCACCTATTTAGATGGGACAGACAACTCAGTAAATAAAGTACGAATTACATCTAAAAGATGATGATTTTTACGCTCAACAACCCCATTTTGTTGTGGTATATATGGGCAAGAGCGTTGTGAGACGATTCCTTTCTCAAGCAAGAAATTATTGAATTCACGAGAAATATGTTCTCCACCAGAATCAGATCTTAATATTTTGATGCATGTAGAAAATTGAGTCTCAATGTTAGCAAAAAATATCTTGAATATGGAAAATACCTCAGATTTGGAACGAAAAAATACACCCATGTAAAACTGACTATAATCATCTATGAATGTCACACAGTACTTGAAATGAGCATGAGAAATAATTGGTGAAATTCTCCAAACATCACTGTGAATGACATCAAAACACTTTTTAGCACGACTACCAAAATTAGGAAAATGAAGAGTTTTACTTTTGCCTAATTTACAAGTAGAACAATCAAATGAAGCAACTAAAAACTGATTTTTATTTCTCAATAAAACAGAATTTGATAAATGAGACAACACTATAGAATTTGGATGTCCTAGACGCTTATGCCAACCTCCGTTTTACTAGCCTTAGAAGTACAAGAAAAAGATAGAACACGAGGAATGGAAAAATGCATAAGAAGCAATCTTCCAAGTTTAGGCCCCTTCACGATTATCGTCCCCAACACATGATCCTGCACAAAGCAACCATTACGAGAAAAATTCACATCACAATTATTATCTACCAATTGACCAACTGAAATAAGACTAGTTGAGAGCTTTGGTGATACAAAAATTGTCACGACCCAACTCTCCCTCCGACTGGGTCTCGTGACGGCACCTAGTCTAGACGACTAGGTAAGCCTATAGCTTAAGCGAAATTTAGATGAAATAGGTAAAATAACAGTAAGTGAAATAAATCATAATAAAGTCGACACCGCTCGGCATAAACAGTTACTTTACCCATAACCCGGAATATCACAACACATCACAAGCTACTCTACTGCTCAATAAGTACAACTGGATAGAAAAGACCGAATAGCTTCATCTACAAATACTACAACTGCAAGATAGGAAGGGGACTCGGAGATCTGCGGACGCTGCAGATTATACCTCGAGTCTCCTGATACCGTGCTGCTGGCTAGCTGAGATGCCGCGTACTAGGACCTGGATCTGCACATGGGGAAAAACATGCGCAGAAGGGCGTGAGTACTCCACATTCGGTACCCAGTAAGTGCCAAGCCTAACCCCAGTCAAGTAGTGACGAGGTCAGGTAGATGCCCTACTGAGGTTTGCAAAGTAACAGATATAGAGAACAAGTAAGTAAAATAGGTGATAATCGACCGGAATTATAAATAAAGGCTAGCAAGAAACGGTATAATCAAATGCTCGGATCAATGCAATATATATATATAAAGCTCTGTAAGAAAGTAAAGGTACAATGCAATGCAATATGAGGGAAAGACTCAGGTCTCTGCCCGCAATCCCTAGGTATGAAATGCAAAATGAGGGAAAGGCTCAGGTCTATGCCCGCAATCCCTGTATACAAGGCAAAATGAGGGAAAGGCTCAAGTCTATGCCCGCAATCCCTGTATGAAATGCAAAAATGAGGGAAAGGCTCAGGTCTATGCCCGCAATACCTGCATGCAATGCAGAATGAGGGAAAGGCTCAGGTCTATGCCCGCAATCCCTGTATGCATACGTAATATAAAGTAAATCTCCAAAATAACGTAGTTTAAGGGTTTGAGGAAAAACCAGTTGGAAATCTCGAAGAAAATCATTAAATCAGTTTCAAAGAATAGTAACGATTGGAAAATCAGTTAGAAATCAATTTACCATGATAAACCTTAAGTTATTATGCAATTTAAATGATAACAGTAATAATAGAGTTTAAAAGGAAGCATTATGTAGAAAGAAATAAGGAACTTCAGTAAAAATATCCCGTGCACGCGCTCGTCACCTCACGTACACAGGGTTTTTATAGCAAAAACCAGTAAAAATGCCTAAGGAAATTCCCCAACACAGAGTTAGGCAAACCACTTACCTCAACTGTGCAATTCAACCTCTAATCACTCTCTTGCCACGAGTATCCAACTCTGGGTGGCCCAAATCTATACAATTTGATGGGATAACGTAAATATAAATTCAAGAAATCGAAATAACTAATTAATTCAGAACAAATACGCGAAATTAGAAAATTTGACCAAAACGCCCCTCAGGCCCACGTCTCGGATTCTGGTAAAATTTATATTTTCCGAAACCTTATTCACTCACGAGTCTAACCATATGAAAATCTCTCAAATCAGAGGTCAAATGCCCAATCAAAACCCCAAAATTCATTCTAGGAAGTTTCTTCTAATTTTCCCAAATTTCAACTCAAAAATCTCGAATTAAGGGTGGAATTTAAGATTAGAATCATGGAAATTAACCTATGATGGTTAGAAATCACTTACCTTGAACACCCAGGTGAAAAGTCCCTCAAAAATCGTCTCCCCCGAGCTCCCACAACTCAAAAATGGTGAAATAAGGTTTAAGCTTCGAAATGGGGTTTAATAATCTGCCCAGGTGTTTTATTCTATGCGATCGCGGAGTCTCAGTCGCGATCGCGGAGAGTAAAATTCTACGTGCCTCAAAACCTTCAGTGCGATCGCGTACATGTGCCTGCGATCGCGGACCTTCTGGCATTAGTGTTATGCAATCGCAGAGTGTATCATGCGATCGCGGAGAGTAACCTCCAGATTTTTCCTCCAGCCCTGCAACACTATGCGATCGCGACCCTTCATGTGCGATCGCGGAAACCAACATAGCAGAACTATGCGTAAAGCATTATCCTGACCCTCTCATCTAACACTATGCGATCGCAGTGAATACTTGATTGCTGTAGAAAAACCAGCAATAACAGCTAAGGCTTTTGGCCTTAAAGTGTCCGTTTGAACACCCAAAACACACCCGAGGCCCCCGGGACCTCAACCAAAACCATCAACTAGTCCAAATACCTTATTTGAACTTGTTCGAGCCTTAAAAACACGCTCCATAACATCAAAATCGTCAAATAAGCATAGATTCAAGCCTAGGAACTTAGGAATTTTCAAGAATTCACCTCTGACGCCGAACCACGTCTAAACTCATCCGAATGACCTCAAATTTTGCACACAGGTCATTAATGACATTCCGGACCTGCTGTCGCTTTCGGAATTCCATTCCGAGTCCGATATCAAAATCTCACCTATCGGCCGAAATCGCCGAAATTCTAACTTTCGCCAATTCAAGTCTAAATCTATGCCTGTCCTCAAAAACACATTCCGAACACGTTTCCAACCCCGAAATCACTCAACGGAGCTAACGAAGTCGACATATTTCCATTCCGGATCCGTCTTCACACAGCTCCCGCTCCGGCCCAATTTCTAAGGTTAAAGCTCACCTTAAAGGACTATATGTCCAAAAACACTCCAATTTTCATCACTCAATGCTCCGACTCGTTCCATGAACCTAATAAGACATGGGAGGAACAGTTATCAGGGGATCGGGGCGCTAACTCTCCAAAACGGCTGGCTAGGTCGTTACATTCTCCCCCTCTTAAGAAAATCGTTCGTCCTCGATCGAGTATAGAAACATACCTGAAGCTGTGAATAGGTGAGGGTACTGACTCCGCATATCCTGCTCGGTCTCCCAAGTCGCCTCCTCGACCGGATGACCTCTCCACTGCACCTTGACTGAAGCAATATCCTTCGATCTGAGCTTTCTAACATGCTTGTCCAAAATGGCCATAGGCTCCTCAACATATGATAGGTCCTTGTCTAACTGGACTGAGCTGAAATCCAACACATGAGTCAGGTCACCATGATATTTCCGGAGCATGGACACGTGGAATACCGGATGAACACCTGCTAGGTTGGGAGGCAAGGCCAACTCATAAGCAACCTCTTCAACCCGCTGCAATATCTCAAAAGGTCCGATGAACCTCGGACTCAGCTTACCCTTCTTCCCAAATCTCATGACGCCCTTCATCAGCGATACCCGATCACCAGCCATGAATGATAAATCACGAACTCTCTGGTCAGCATAACTCTTCTGTCTGGATTGGGCTGTGCGAAGTCTATCCTGAATCACCTTCACCTTGTCCAAGGAATCCTGAACCAAATCCGTACCCAACAATCGGGCCTCGCCCAGCTCGAACCATCCAACTGGAGACCTGCACTGCCTACCATATAAAGCCTCAAACGGCGCCATCTGAATGCTGGACTGATAGCTGTTATTGTAAGCAAAATCTGCAAGAGGTAAGTACTGATCCCATGACCCTCCAAAATCAATCACACAAGCACAGAGCATATCCTCCAAAATCTGAATGGTGCGCTCGGACCGTCAGTCCGCCTGAGGGTGGAATGCTGTACTGAGATCAATGTGGGTACCCAACTCACTATGAAAGGCTCTCTAGAAGTGCGAGGTGAACTGAGGACCTCGGTCTGAAATAATAGATAC
>ML289865.1:0-11683 GCA_005239495.1 Nicotiana undulata | reverse complement strand
TTGTATTTATTTTTCTGCCAGCTATTCTGTCTCGTTTCTCATGCCAAACGATACCTAAACTCGGTTTTCTTGTGTCCAATGGATTATTTGTGAAATTATAATGAATTTAGGATTTTGAATCACTCAATTTGACTTTATAATAAAGGAGATATGTAGGTTTTAAGATTTGCAAATAGTGCAGGTTTTTAGTACGCCGTCAGGGGCAAATTCGTAATTAACCAGAAAAATCTGGGCAACCTTGGTAAAATGNACGACGTCGAAGCATAAGAAAGAACGAGCGTAACACAACCCAAACCTATTTGAAACTCACCCGAGCCCTCGGGGCTCTAAATCAAACATGCAGGCAAGTATAAAAGCATAATATGGACTTGCTCCTTTGATCAAATCATGAAAATAACATGTAAAACAACGAATTAAACCTCAAAACTCATTATTTTCCTCAAGAACACTTATAGTTCATAACTTTTCATCCGGATGTCCGAATCACGTCAAACGAACTCCGTATTTCACTAAATTTTACAGGCAAGGCCTGAATATTATAACAAATCTGTACCGGTCTCCGGGACCAAAATACGAGCCCGATATCAATGACTTCAAGCATTAATTGTTTTCATTATTTCATAAATATTTCAGCAAAACAATTTCTTTCAAAAATTGATTTCTAAGGCTTGGGACCTCGGATTTCATTTTCGGGCATATGCCCGGGTCCCATATTTTACTGCGGACCTTCCGGGATCGTCGAAACACATATTTGAGTCCGTTTACTCAAAATGTTGACTCAAGTCAACTAAAACCAAATTTTGTAATTCTAAAAATTATTGTTTCTTATATTTTAACAAAAAAGCTTTACGGTTTCATGCCCGGACTGCGCACACAAATCTAGGTAGTTAAAATTAATCTTTTTATGGCTAATAAGCCTAAAATAGAGTCTAAATTCATAAAATGACCCATTGGGTCATCACAGATTCATACGTCATCAATAATTTCTTGGCTAGCATGGAATGTGAGGGGGTTAAATAAAAGGTATAAGCAAAAAGAAATTTCTACATACCTTAAAGAGAATAAAGTAAAGCTAGTTGGATTAGTGGAAACAAGAGTCAAGGAACACAATGCAGTAAAAATTAGTAGAAAAATAGCCCCTAGATGGGAATTTGAAAACAACTATGCAAGTGCAGTCAATGGTAGAGTTTTGATGCTCTGGGATAGTGCAGTACATCAGGTAAAAATTGTACAACAAGTAGCACAATTAATACACTGTAATGTGGTTAGTAGGAATCAAGCCATTGAATGTGATATGACAGTGGTGTATGGATATAACCCAATTGAAAAAAGAAAAGAGTTATGGCAGCAACTTGCAGAAATATCACAGAAGGTAAATAAACCCTGGATTATCTGGGGTGATTTTAATGCTATACTATGCCCACAAGACAGACTATATGGAACAACAATAACTAGCTTGGAAATAAAGGATTTTATTGAATGTGTGCAAAACCTGATGCTGAATGAGCTACCATTGAAGGGAGACTATAATACATGGACAAATAAACAGCAAGATGGAGATAGAATTTGGAGGAGAATTGGCAGAGTAATGGGAAATGCAGAATGGATGATGCAGTTGGACATCTCACTACTGAATACAAGCTGCCTCACATATCAGACCACAACCCTATGATGATACACACTAACTTGAGGGAACCAAAGATCAAGCCACCATTCAAGTTTTTCAATGTTTGGGCATCACATGAGAACTTTCCCAAAATGGTGAAGGAATGCTGGGAACAGAACCTGTGTCCAGATACAATGAGAAACATATGGATGAAGAAGAAAGACTTAAGAGGAAAATTGAAGATTCTGAATGAAACTGAGTTCAAGGGTATTTTTTGGCCCATGTTACTGAATGAGTTTTGAAGATTGACAAGTTAGAACCAGTTCCATCAGAGCACACACATCTGAACGGAACAGTTGGCACAAGAATTGTTCACGCATAGGAGATATCAGTGGTTGTTGAGTATCAAAGAGCTAAAAGGATGTCTCCTAATACGAAAAGATTGCAAACTGATAAAAAAGATTGAAGTTGATTTCAGCAAGGACAGAAATAGAGAAGGAAGTTGAGTCAAAGTCGAACTCGTATACCTAGGTAGAGTTGGATAAGAATTGAACCATGTACTCAACAACTAACTCTATAAATACTCAATGTATTACTGCTGAAATTCATGACGCACAAAGACAAAAGTGAATCAAGTTCTGAAAAGTGAAGTTCACAGGATATTTTGCAAGTAGAAGTATTGTGCGAAGGCTACAGTTCAACTAGAAGAAACAGTTTCATCGTCTGTGTGTTGAGTCTAGTTGATGTGTAGTAGGAGTTTTAATATTGTATCTTTTCAGCTTTCATAGAAGCAATTGTAATAGGTACACATTGTTCAAGTTAGAGTTAGCTTGAAATCTGTAGAAATTAGCTAGAGGCTAGTTGATACAAAGAGGATTAGAGTTAGTCCTAGGATTACAAAAGAGTTTATTTTGTAAGTCCGTTTGGCTCAGAGTTTTTAGTGAAGTGTTTGAGCAAATCCTACTGAGGAGTAGGTCGTGATTTTTTCACCTTTTGAGCCAGATGTTTTCCACGTAAAAATTTCTGTGTCTTTACTTTACTGCTTTATTATTCCGCAACAGTAGAAAGTAGTACACCAAGAAGAACCGGGTTCTTCTTATTAGACAACACTCGAAAATTGGGTACTGCACAATTAACTTATATTATTGTGTAGTATTGAAGTCTAAAACAACAGTATTGTTATGACAATTGAGCAAGCAAAAGAAGACTTGAAAGAGATTCAGACCAAAATAAGTTCACATTATACAGATACACTTGCAGCAGAAGAGAAGAATATAATATGTCAACTTGAAAAGTGGTCCTTGATTGAAGAAAGTATAATGCAGCAGAAGGCTAGGGCAATGTGGATAAAACTTGGAGATTCCAACACTAGCTACTTTTCAGCAGTCATGAAAGACAAGAAACGGAATAAACAAATTACTGAGATTGATTCTCTTAATGGAAGGAGATTGACTGATCCAGCAGTTATAAGGGAAGAGATTACTCAATTCTACAAGTCACTTATGGGCACATCAATACCAAGTGTTACAACAGTAAATAAGAAGATCATGAGAAGAGGTAGAAAGCTGGAGCATGATCAACAACTCCAGCTTTGTAAAGCAGTAACAGAACAAGAAATATATGAAGGACTATGCTCCATAGGAGATGAAAATGATCAAGGGGTGTGGATGGATACAATGAGGTATTCTATAAAACAAAGCATGGCCAATTATCAAGAATGAAGTTATAGAAGCAGTGAAAGAGTTCTTTATAATAGGTACTATGTTCAGAGGCATCAACTGCACTGCAGTAACTTTGATTCCAAAAGTAGCTAACCCTGCTACAATCAAAGAATATAGGCACATTGCTTGTTGTACTGTCCTTTATAAAATTATTGCTAAAGTCCTAGCAGGGAGAATTCAAAAAGTTATTTCAAGCATCATTACAGAAACACAAGATGGATTCATTCCTAGGAGAAGAGTTGCAGATAATGTGATCTTGACACATGAATTGGTGAAAGCATACACAAGGAAATATATCTCACCAAGATGTATGATTAAAGTAGATATCCAAAAAGCTTATGATACAGTAGATTGGAGATTTCTGAAGCAGATGCTGGAGTAGCTAAACTTTCCTTCAAAGTTTACTGGCTGGGTGATGGAATGTGTGTAAATTGTTAATTACTCCATAGTAATCAATGGAGAACCAATAAAACAATTTGATGCTGCAAGAGGGCTCAGGAAAGGGGATCCAATGTCACCTTTCCTATTTTCTATCGTCATGGAGTACGTAAGCAGAAGCCTCAGTGAACTGAAATATGAGAAGCAATTCAAGTTTTACCCTAAGTGTTCCAAAATGACTACTACTCATATGAGCTTTGCAGATGACCTGCTGATGTTTTCTAAAGGAGATCTAATTTCTGTGGGACTACTGCACACCAAGTTTGGTCACTTCACAGATGCTTCAGGTTTACAAGCTAACATGTCAAAGAGTTCTATATATTTTGGTGGAGTAGTAAACCCTATTAGGCATGATATTCAGCAATTGTTGGGATATGGACAAGGAGAATTACATTTTAGGTATTTAGGTATCTCACTAGCTACAAGGAAGCTGAAGATATTAGAATTGCAACCATTAATATCCAAGATCATTGCAAAATTGACTTCATGGGTAGCAAAGAAACTGTCATTTGTTGGTCGTGTACAATTGGTGAAGACAGTTTTATTTGGAGTTCAATCATATTGGGCACAAATGTTCATAATACCTACCAAAGTGATGAAGACCATAGAATCTTATTGCAGAAGTTACATTTGGCCAGGAACAAATGAAATAACTAGAAAGACATTGGTATCTTGGAGCAGAATGTGTGTTCCAAAGGCAGCTGGAGGACTTAATCTCACAAATCTGAAAATCTGGAACAACGCAGCTATAGTTAAAACCTGCTGGGAATTGCATAATAAGAAAGATACTCTATGGATCAAATGGATACATGAGTACTACATAAAGGGGAAACATATAACTGATATGCCCAAACCTCAGCAAGCAAGCTGGATGGTAAAGAAAATTTTCAAGGCAAGAGAGGATTTGGGTAATGTTGAACATAAGGCATCAGGGAACAAGAGCAAGCTTAGGAGAATTTATCTAAAATTGATAGGAGAGCTACCAAAAGTCACTTGGAAGAACTTAATGTGTGGGAATGCATCAAGACCAAAAGAAATCTTCATCACATGGCTTCAATTTCAAGAGAGATTACTCACAACTACAAAACTACAAAGTTGGGGAATACAGATAGATATAAACTGTCAAATATGCAAACGAGCAGAGGAAAGCAAAGATCATCTATTTGCTGAATGTGAAGTTAGCAGAAGAGTATGGAGTAAGCTAATGGAATGGATACAAATTGATTGGCCATCAATGATGACATGTAGAGAATTGCAAAGCTGGATAGAACAGAGAACAAGAGGAAAGACAAAACAAGCAAAAATATTGAAGCTGCTATACACAGAGTTCATCTATGCAATATGGATTGAACGAAATAACAGAGTGTTTCATGAAGAAAATGAAAACCAGTGATGTTTTAGCTAGAGATATAGCCTATAATTGTCATGTTCGTGCTGATGAAAACCTTAAGATGACACTACAGAATCTTAGATTTCCAAGCTAATTGTCAATGATATTAGTTAATGTGTATAGGATAGTTTCTCTTAGTGAAGATGTGTATACCATATGAACAACAGAATGAGTATGTAGTCTAGCTGATTTGTAAATATTCTACTTGGTAATTAATGAAGGTTGATAGTTACCAAAAAAAAAAATAACCAAGGATATTAGGCTATCATTAGGCAACATTCAATTTAACACTACTTCATGGAAGATAGATGTGACTTGTGAAGACATTTTAAATATATATGTAATGATCGACCAGTTGTTTTTAGTATTTGAATTTTTGATCAGTGGTTTGAGGTTGTTTGTAGCTTCATATAATGTATTATGACTTGTGTGTATTTTCTAGTGGTTCGATAAGTTGTAAGGATTGACAAAGTTTTACATTTTTATATTTGACCTTGGATCAGAATTTTGATAGTTTATTTAGGTCCGAAGAGTGATTTTGCACTTGGGGGTATGCTCGAATTCGTATTTGGATGTTTCTATAAGGGTTCGACTCTATTTGGCGAAGGTTGGAAATTTGGAGGTATGGAAAGTTCATAAGTTTGATCGTGAGTTGACTTTAATATTATCGGGTTCGGATTTTTGTTCCATGATTTGGGATAGGTGCATTATGTCATTTGGAACTTGGGAGCAAAATTTGAAGTGATTTCGTGTTGTTTGGACATGTTCGGCGTAAGTTTGGTGCGATTCGTGGTTTTGATATTATTTTGTGGCATTTGAGGTCTCAGGTGGGTATGTGGTATATTTTGAGACTTGTTGGTATGTTGGATAAGGGACTCGAAGGGTTGGGGTGTGTTTTGAATTTATTTTATACAATTTTAGAGTTTACATGAGTTGTTGGTTTTCTAGTGCTACGGTTGAGATTTACGATCGGGGGAGCAGAGAGGCGATCACGTTTAGTGTTTTTTCGGTTGGGTTTGGTTCTCATTGCATTCAAGTGGAGCCATCACATTCGTGGATAAGGAAAATAGACTGGAAGGATTTTGTTTTTTGCGTTCATAGAGGTGGTTCATTATTGCACTTCAGTGAGGGAGCTGGGGGATTTGTCTATCGCGTTTGCGTGGGCAACTACGTGTTTATGTAGGTATAGGAAATGTGGAGCTTCGCGTTCGTGATGCATTTATTAGGCTGGAGGCAGATTCAGCTTCGCGATCACGAAGGTACTACTGCAATCGTATAGGGTGTTGTTGGCAGTACATATAAGATTCTATATTGGGATTGTGAGTTCATTTTATCATATTTTGTAGTTGGGAGCTCGGATGGAGGCAATGTTTGTGGAAATTTTCACTACTTGGATTGGGGTAAGTGTTCTTAACTCATTTTTTTATTATTATTCATGATTTCATCTTTGATTTTGGCATTTGATTAATGAATCTAAAAGAGAAATTGGGGTTTTTGTCAAAACTTTTCTAAAGTGAATAATTGGATAGGAACATCGATTCGGATTCGGATTTGGATGAAACTAGTATGGCTGGACTCATATTCGGATGGGTTATCAGAAATTTTGGGTTTTGTCGGGTTTCAAGATGCGGGCCGGTTTAACGCTTTTTATTGACTTTGAGTATTTATTAAAAGATTTGACCTTTATTTTTGGGTTTTATTCCTATTTCATTACTTGATATTTTTGTGTTTCTTTTGGCTAGTTTTGAGTCATTCAGAGGTCGATTCTTGCAGAATGGCACTTATAGAGTATCGATATAGCTTGTCTCAGGTTAGTATATTTCCTAGCTTTGGTCAAGGGAATTTTGACTACTATTTGATATTTTTTTTACTACATGAGGGGGTGATGTATATATGAGGTGAGGAGCGTATACATATGCCATGGTATTTATACTAGGGGAAAATTCTAACTTATTCTATGCCTTATTGGTTGTGTGTTTTTCTTGATTCAATGTATTGTTAAATTAATAAACTTTATGAGTACTATAAACCATGCTAGATGAAATGTTGAGGATATTGATACCTTATGATGAACATGGTGAACAAACCTTGAGACTTAATCTATATTTGCCATGGGGATCGATACACGTATACTATGAAATAAATATCCGTATTTGATCTTATACTGTTCCTTGATTGGGACGTATACACTTTGTAATACATATGTGATTAGTTGAACGACTACTTGGACTTGGCTGCTATACTTTATTTAACCATGATTATGTTTTATCTGCACTATTGTTTTTATTATGTCCTTGTGCGCTTTATTGATCAGTTATGAGAAATTTCTTAATGGTGATAATTTGTTATGTTGCATTGTTGTGGCATATGTGGATAAGATGTGCGGATTAATCATAGATGTGTATGCGGCGACATAATGGAGGCATTTAATTTGTGATGTGCATGCGGCGAGATGAGGGTGGCTAGATACGCATGCAGTGTCATAAGGTGTTTACTGATACGCATACGGAGAAATAAGGGTGGCTTATGCGCGTGTAGCACTATAATGGAAAATATTCACTGTGATGCTCACACGACAAAATAAGGGTGGCATTGTGAGGATGATATGTGCCAGTCTGAGGGCAGTTTTATTGATGATATGTGTGGCTGTACAAAATGGGCATTATTGTTGTGCTTATGAATTCCATATGCGTGTTATGCATTTTACATGATATGTTGCGCTGTTTCTAACTTACTAATGTTTGCCTCTGTTATTACTTGATGATTTGGCTGTCAAGATGGTTTTATCTATGTAGAACTGATATCTCATGTTTTGTTGAGTTGTTGGTGGTATATTGGATTGATGAGATGAGGACATGCATTAATATATTTGATTCTTAATAAGTTTTCTTGAACGTGTTACTTGGAAATTGTTACGAAATCGAATTATATTATGGCACGAGATATTTATCGTGTGGGTGTGACTTATATTGTGGCACGAGATCTTTACCGTGCGAGGGTGATTTATAATGTAGGCGCGAGGTGCCATGTGTGTGCAGTTCTATTTGATGACTTGTTATTGAGACAAATCCTTTACTTGTATTGAATTTTCATCACTTTCTCTAATGAGATTTTAGTTAATGTATTTCTTCTACACATATTCTAACCAATTTCATATATGATGCACAAGTTTATTGACAAGTGAATATGTTTTGACTTAAAAACCTCGTCACTATTTCTTTGAGGTTAGTCAAGATACTTACTGATTACATGGGGTTGGTTGTACTGATACTACATTTCTTTACCTTTCATGAAAATTCTGGAGTTGAGTAGCTCCGAAACCGGAGTAATACATTAGAGACATTCCATCATACCAAATTCATGTTGCCCTTTGTTCCTAGTAGCCTAGGATTTTATTTTTGTTTATATAAATTTCGAACAATTATTGTATTTATTTCTGCATCAGTTTGGTAAATCGAAATCATAGTGGCTCATGAATTGTACTACCGGTTCTAGGGGCAGTTGTATTAAATTCTTTCACAGTATTATTTATATTATTGATGATTTTTCTTATTGTAGTAGTAACGTGTACTGTTTTGCTAACCTACCGGGTTGTGTTAGGTGTCGCGCCCCCTTTTTCCTCTCCTTTCGGATCGCTCAGGGTTTTTGACATTATTGGGACAACTCGTTTCCTTTTGGGAAAAGGGTATGTAAGGAGTTGAAGAGTCGCCACCTAACGAATTAAGGTGCGTTAGGGCACCTACTATGGGTCATTTATAACACAGGTTGAATAACCAGAGATTGGATAAGGGCTTGAAATTACTTCAAGGGGAAGGTGTTAGACACCCCTCAAAGTCCACAACTGTGGTTCCCGGCCAACAAGCTTTGTGAATTTTAAGCAAGTAGGCAATTAAGGCATATACGTAAACAAATAAATGTTTGAAAAAGGTTCGCAGTCTAAGCACACATATGTGTTAAAAGTTTAAAAGATTTTTAAGGTCTAAGCACATGTATAAGGTTTTTTAGAAGATTCATAATCTAAAAACACATGTGTAAGGGATGGGGGAGTCCTAGGTTATTTATCCTATAGGATCACATCGGTACAATGCCCGATAATCACTCCTCAGGAGAGGGGCTACACGTGGCATTAGCGCACCGGTCATCATATCTATATCTACCCTTTACCCCACCCCTTAGCGGTTATTAAGCGAGTTTTATTTAACGATCTCTATGCGTGATGTTACCCGTCCTTTCTTAAGGGTCTTGGAGGATTTTAGGACCTCTAATATAGGCAATTCTAGACATAATCCCTAAGGTTTTTAAAAGGAGAAAATTCTAAGCGACAAGCAAGAACAGGTAGGACTTTAACAAACAAGAGCAGGAAATGGCAGTTAAGAGGCTCAGATTTACCTCCACAAATAATGCACATAAATAGCACGACTCAAACACACACAAAGGCATTTTATTAGAAAAGATACTAAGGCATGATGTCGAAGTGAGTATCAGAACACAGAAGATATGCAGCTTTGTTTTATAAACTCAGAAGCGGGGGCCCTAATTAGTTTGCCTACTGATTTTTAAGCTTCTTAGCCATTAAGCAGTAAACACAGAAGAAGCAGTTTTCCAGTTTTATAAAGGGTTGAATACCTAAGGCTTGCCTAGGCGTAGGATAATGCACAATAATTACCAGAGTTATTAAAACAGTTTAGAAGTTGTTATACCTAAAGCATATGTTGTTCTAAATGTTACAAAATACAGGGATTATTACCAGTTTATTTAAAAGAGGATGATCAAATGTGAGACTGTCTTATGTCTTTTTCATGCATCAGTAGCTTAACTAGGCATTTTAAACGAGACCTTAGATCATGGTATCTACTATGCACATAGAGATGCAGACTGATTAAGACATGATTCCTAAAAGCATGATCTCTAAATGCATTACCGAGTTTTTGAGCAGGATTTAGTGGTGGCAGTTTACATTAATTATTATAAGAACAAGATTTCTAAATGATGAACATGTATAAATGTCAATTGATATGATGAAACAGTAAACCTAAGAACATGGTGTTTAATGCAAGGGATGGAATTTATAAAGGTATGATTTCACAGAGCATGAGTTATGAATGCACATGAGTAACAACCCTATGCCGATGTTGTTTATTAACTTAGGAGCAGTATTTCTAAGTGATAATCACAAACATATATAAGTGTCACACGAGATGCTGAAGCAGTAAACCTAAGAGCATGATATCTACCCATTGACATTTATAATATATAGCTACCCTCCCCTTTTCACTAGCCAACCCCAATATTCGTTACAATAATTATTACAAACTAGTATTTGAATGAATTATGTAAATAGATAAAGGAAAATAAGAAGTTACACTATAAGGAGCCTGAAAACATGCCCAGATTTCCAGAACCTCAGATGCCTAAATGTTTCATAGCCTTTCTCATATCCAGGTGTGTCAGAGTTTGCTAAGGACCTCAAGGGATCCCGGGTAGTGCTCACACCCAGATTTCACAATCATAACTGAGTAAGTGCAGTGTGGAAGAGCCAGCTCCAATGCATCAGAGTTCGGAGGGATCTCATAGGGATCCCTAAGCAGCCACACATTGGAGGGGCAGAACTTAAGGACCTAAGAGTAGAGTGAGAGTGCTTGACATAATTTTGAAAAGGTTTTAGTAGAAAAATAGTGTTGAAAGAGACTTAGTTGAAATAGTTTTATAAATAAGAGAGTTATTTAGTAAACAACTTTTGACAAGAATTGGGGTAATCAAACAACAAACACAGGGCCAAAATAGGTTCAGCAACATTCAAAGAACCAAACTTCACGCAGGGGTAATTGGGTATTGAGGACAAATAGAGCATGTATGGTAAACACATAACAGACAGAAGCCCTTTGCACTTGGTGCAGGTAGTAAGACATGGATTTAGGAGTGCTAATTAGAACACAGTTACAGAATCAGAGATGCTTTAGGGAGTTCATGGGGTTTGGGAGGTAGTAGAGTATATGATTTTATACTAAACATAATTGAGCATAACATTAAGACAACTTGGGACAATAGCCTAATAGGTGCATACTAGAACTAGGCAATAATATACAAGCATTAAACAGAGTAAAGTCAAGTTACTGGTTCACAAGAGCATGCTGACCCTAAAGAGGTAAGAAATGGCTAGCATAATTAGATGGAGCAACAATGTGAAGAGGTTAATTACACGTTGAACGGAAAAACCATAGGTAGAAACAAATCAGGAACATGATGAACTCAAGTAGTAAAAGAAACATATTGTTTTTTTGGACTTGAATTGAAATCAGGACATACCAGTAGAGATATAATAAACACAAAGTGATGAGCAAGAGAGTATAGTAATCAGCCTTGGCTTACAGTCAGCTAATTTAGAACAATAGCAAGTAACCAGAGAAAAGGGAGCAGAAGAGTTTCTTGTGTGAGAGATAGTTAGAACCAATGTGTTTGTGTGTTTGTGTTAATGAGATAGCATATATATATATATATATATATATATATATATATATATATATATAT
>MDKH01207023.1:0-91317 GCA_005239495.1 Nicotiana undulata | reverse complement strand
CGTTGGAAAAATCATCTACTAGGGATTGTATACCCTATGTTGGAAAAGAAATCATCAACTAGGAATTTTATACCCTATGTCGGCATCAACTAGGGAGTGTATACCCTACATTGGAAAAATCATCAACTAGGGATTGTATACCCTATGTTGGAAAAGAAATCATCAACTAGGGATTGTATACCCTATGTTGGCATCAACTAGGTAGTGTATATCCTACATTGGAAAAATCATCAACTAGGTATTGTATACCCTATGTTGGAAAAGAAATCATCAACTAGGGATTGTATACCCTATGTCGGCATCAACTAGGGAGTGTATACCCTACGTTGGAAAAATCATCAACAAGGGATTGTATACCCTATGTTGGAAAAAGGGCAGCTAGGGTTTGGAAACCCTATATCACTTCAGGTTTGGGTTGTTTTCAACATTGTTTTTTTCTTCTTTTCTTTTCATTTTATTTTGAGTAAATGCGGGAAAGAATTTTGGAGAAAACTTCCCTTTTGGAGTTTTTGTTGCAGAGCTGCTTCTAGCTCTTGCGCCCTTTCTTTTGGTTACACTTGAATTTGCAAGGTTGATTTGAGTTACACCTGTTTTCTTCAAACAAAGAACAATGTGTTAGTTTGGAACGGTGGTTGGTTTTGCATCCTAGATTTTCAACAACTTGATCTCAGTTCTAGTGACGAAGATCTTGGCCACTTGCTTGCTTGCTGGGGATTGGGTTTCATCTCTAATCCCGGGGACCCTGGCTTTCCAGATTTTACCATGGCGATCGGTCACGTAGGACCCAATATTTGGATTTATTTTGCCTTTTTAGGCCTTTTTCTTTTGGATTTCCAAGTATCGGGGAGAGTTTTGGCCCCTCAAATTCTGATGCAACGGTTAGTCGCGGGACTTAACCTTTCTAATTTTATTTCGCCTTTACCTTTCATTTCTGACTTTTCTTCCAACTTTAAATTTAGGGCATTTGGAATATTTCGGCTTTTCAAACCTTGCCGATATGGTTAGCCATGTGGGACTCGACCTTTCACTTCATTCGCCTTTATAGGACCTTCAATTTGATCTTCTCCTTTCAAGGGTTTTTGAGTTTGAAGCATCGGCTGCTATGGCCAGTCGAGATCGACTCGATGCCCCTGACGAGGCTGGGTGCCTTTTGCATATTAGACCGTGTCAAATGAGAGCCCTGTAAATCAGTCTTGCCATCCTTTCTTTGCCTTAGTTTCGGAACAGAGTTAGACCGAAAGGGATTCAAAAGAAAAATAAATGCCAGAATGGACAATGAATTTAAACAAGAGGTGTCCCTTTCGGGGAAAGAAAAGAAGGACTTATCTGAAGTGCATGCGGAATTCAATGAACATGACATGCCTTTTGGACTGGATGCATGATCCGTGTAAACCGTACGACTCTCAGAAATTTATCACAACTATTACCTCGAGATTGAAAAACCTTGCCCCGGACCTTTTCCATGTAAGTGACCCATTATCTTATTCGATCAGTAGTGCCTTTGCGGGTTTTCACCGACTGACCTCTCACATTTCTCTTCTCACAATCGCCTTGTAGAGATTTTTGCGAGTTTTCACTAACAAGACTCTCTCATTTTCAATTTCTCTGCTTACCGTCGCCTCACGGTGCCCGTGTGGATTTTCACCGATAAGACTCTCTCATTCTATTTCTCTCATTTGCTTGTATCAGATCCAACAACTGTATCCTCCAATTTTAGACATCTTTGCCGATCAATCGGAAGGACTTTGAACAAGGTTTGGGTGAAAAGAATTTGTATTGAATTACAACTTTGGAACCTTTCAGGCGAAAACATCGTCGAACCATTATAACTTCTGCCCCTGTTTTACTTTTGGGGGAATTTTGGAATTTTATTTTGGTGTGACTGAACCCCAGGGAGAGGTTGCCTACGTATCCTTTCGGAATCAAGTCGAACGTAGTTCAGGGAACTTTTGTTTTTGTTTTTGATTTTATTCTTGTTTTTCCTGTATTTTGTTTTGTTTTCTCTTTCTTTTGCTTTCCTTGTTCTCTTTTTCTTTTTCATTTCATTTTTTTCTCTTTTTCCTCTTTCTTTTTCATTTTCATTTTTCATTTTTTTTTCTTTTTCATTTTTCAATTTTTTTCCTTTTGTTTTCCAATAACACTTTCGGGTTCCAAAGAGGGTAATCAAAGAAGAGTAACCAGCTCAAAGGGTTTACAAAAAGGGTTAATGGTGTTTGGGTAGCGAGAATGAAATGCTTCGTCATCCCAATCGGAGAACATTTCATGTTACATGGAGGATAGTACCTTTTGACTGCACCTGCGTTGACAGTTATTTCAGGGACATTTCGAAGTCTGACAGTGTTTTAGGATCTTTTGACTGCACCTGCGTTGACAGTTGTTTCAGGGACATTTTCTTTGATGTATCCCAAGCACAAACGCACTCTTTTGGCAGTAGTACTGTATGGACCTTTTCAATCTGAACCAATTTTCCTTTGGCTGTTCTGATTCATGGTTTTATTTCCTTAACCCAACTTCATTTGCATTCTGATTCTTGATTCATTATTTCGAGGTCTGGCAGCATTTTAGGATCTGGGCATGAAGTCCGCAAGCATGTCATGTTATTGAAATCTGCATTTAAACAGAACTAAAATTAGAGTAAGAAAAGAGACAAGATTAATAAAAGAGACATTATTGGAAAATGAAATATTAATTCCATTTGACGATTTTTTTTTTAATTTTTTGAACAAAGATAGAAGGGTTTACATCGGAAAGTAAGACAATAAGGTAAAACATCCGGATCACACACTGAGATAATCTGGACGCAGAAAGGATAACAAGACTGGCTACCGAGACTCCCATCTGATGGGGGAACTTTCAGACTTGGCGACCGTTTTTTGGCTTTTCTTTTGTCTCGGCAATGGCTGCAATGGCCTTCAGTGCCGGATCAAATTCTTCATTTTCACAAAGCATTCCGACTACCGGCCCAGTGTGAGCAGGCAGGGGATTGTTCATCATATTAGGGTCATCTTCATCCATAAGCACTGTCGCATGGACCTCGATGAGATCTTCTACTGCTCTTTTAAGAGTCCAACAATCTTCAGTGTCATGCCCCACTACTCCTGAGTGGTATTCACATCCAGCATCAGCTCGGTGCGAGGGGGACTCGGGGTTCGGCCGATTTGGGGCCACTGGCTGCAACAGACCTATCCTAACCAACTTTTGGAACAAGCTAGAGTATGATTCACCAATAGGGGTGAACTGATTCTTTTTGAAAGTCTCTCTTGGGCGAGGATTGTATTGGGAAACATTTGATTGAGGATTATATGGAGCTTGGTAAGGATGGACATTTTTGGGAAGTGGAGCTCGATTTTGGGTATAATGTTGTGGCCGGGGATGCGGCTAAGCGTTCATTACTGCATAGGGGAGGGGGGACATAACATAGGCTGCTTTCTGATGAGGATAATAGTGCTGTGAAGATCTGGGAAATGGGCCTGGATATTCCCGAGGTCGTCGAGAATTCCTAGGGCCTGAAGCCATCATGGCTCCCTCTTCTCTCCCGTTTCTGTTCATCAAACCCTCCGAACCATTTTGAACGGCCTGTGATGTGACCTTAAAATAAGATTGACTCAAGATTCGGCCCGTTTTCAAACCATTTTCGACCATCTCCCCAATTTTGATAGCTTCAGCGAATGGTCTACCCATAGCAGACATCATGTTCTAGAAGTAGTCCGCCTCTTGGGCTTGTAGGAAGACTGTAACCATTTCTGCTTCGTCCATTGGAGGCTTTACCCGGGCGGCTTGCTCATGCCATTTGACAGCATATTCGCGGAAGCTTTCCGCAATTTTCTTTTTCAAATTGGACAAAAAGTTCCTGTCAGGTGCGATGTCCACATTATACTGGAACTGGCGGACAAAGTCTCAGGCCAAATCGTCCCACACATGCCAATGGGAAATTTCTTGATCCATATACTATTCAAAAGCAATCCCGGTGAGGCTTTCTCCGAAGTAGGCCATTAGAAACTCCTCTTTTCCACCAGCACCCCTCAGCTGGTTACAATATCGTTTCAAGTGAGCCATCGGGTCTCCGTGCCCGTCATATTTTTCAAACTTTGGCGTCTTGAAACCAACTAGCAGATGAACATGTAGAAACATGCATAAATCGGAGTAGGAGAGACTCTTTTGACCACTCAAACCTTGTATGTTGTTTAAGCTATGCTATAGGCTTCTCATCTTCCGAGCCATTTCTTCCTTCTCGGGGTTTCTCATTGTTCTTTGCTGACCCATGGGAGACTCAAATTGCGAGTGCTGAGGGTAAGAGTTTTGCTTGGGCACTGTTGGATGTGCCGTAGTGGAGATTGGAGGTGCAGCGAACATTGTTGGTTGTGCCCTTGAATCCGACGCCTGGGGGTTGTCCACAGAAGACATTTCGGGGCCATTAGGCGGCATTAGAGGGAGCCCACATGGGAAGAGTGAGTTTGGCATAAAGATGTTGAAAAGCTCATCTGAACCAGGAATCAACTCAGGAAAACCAGGGATTACACTTGGTGGTTCCCATTGTCAGACCAGGCGTCCCACATTTCCAACATGCGGCGACGCAACATTCTGTATTCTTCAACAGTTGCTAATTCAGGCTGCGGAATAGCCGATGTCGGGCTATCCTCAGGACCGATGATTGGCAGATTGCTTGCGGAGGCCATTTTTACCTTTGGGTCTTGTGAGGGAAGAAGGCTAGACTACCAGCAAAACCAACCACCAAAACCTGGTTAATTTGCACACACAACAACCTGGTTAATTTGCACACACAACAACCTGGTTAATTTGAGACATTTAACAAATAGGGAATCGCATATTGGGGATGCAATGCACCTAACAGTTAAACGTTTCTACCATGTGTTTGAACGGTTGCGTGTTTCATCCCGGCCTTTAAATGTCCCTTTCTAATTTTATGTCTCCTTGTTTGTTTGAATTTTCCACATCTCGATTTCTTTTCCTTCTTTTTTTTGTCATTTTCGCTCTTCGTTTTTTCTCCGTTCTTTTCACTCTTTGTTTTCGCTGTTTTTTGCTCTTTTCTTTATTTTTCACTCAATTTTCTTTCTCTCCTTCCTTTTTCTTGTTTATTTTTCACTCAATTTTCTTTCTCTCCTTCCTTTTTCTTGTTTATTTTTCACTCAATTTGCCTATGGCTATGATAGAATCTGATGGGGATTGCCTACGTATCATGACGCCGCATGAATCAGATCTTGCGTAGTTCGGGATGATTGAGAATGAAGTAAATAAAGCTAACTGCTTTTTTTTTTTTAAAAATTCATTTTTTTTTTGAATTTTTGAAAGAAAGACTTTAAAAGAAGAAAGAAAATATTTTTGGCTCTTTTTTTTTTATATTTTGATTCAAATATTTGAAAGAAAGACTTTAAAAGAAGAAAGAAAATATTTTTGGCTCTTTTTTTTTTATATTTTGATTCAAATATTTGAAAGAAAGACTTTTAAAAGCAAGAAAAATATTTTTTTTTGGGATTTTGATTTTATTTTTTCTTTTTGAAATGAAAACTTCTAAAGAAGAAAGAAAATATTTTGGAATTTGAATTTTTTTTCTTGAAATTTCATTTTTTTTTTTGTTTTGTTTTTGAAAGAAAAACTTCAAAAAAAAAGGAAATATTTTTAGATTTTGTTTCTGATTTTTTTTAGAATTTTTGGAAGAAACACTTCTATAGAAGAAAGAGAATATCTTTTTATTTTGAATTTTTGATTTACTATTTTTTTTGGATTTTTGGGAAAAATACTTCAAGATAAAGAAAAGAGTATTTTGGATTTTGATTTTTGAATGATGATTTTTTTTTTGAGATTTTTGAGATAAAGACTTCTTAAAGAAAGAAAATATTTTTGGATTTTCGCTTTTTGATTTTTTTTTATTTTTCTTTTCTTTTTCTAGTTTCTGGGCAAAAAACTTCTAAAAATGGTGGATTTTTTTTTTGAATGATAGACCTCTAAAAATTCTTTTTTGTTTTAAAAGTAAGAAGAAAATATTTTTGTTGAATTTCAAACGTTTTGTCATCTATTTTTTCTTTCTTTTAAGAATAAAGAAAATATTTTTGGACTTCGAATGTTGTCTCTACATTTCAAAAGAGGGATTTTTAAAGATAGACAAAGTTTTTTTTGTTTTTTTTTTTATTTTTGTTTTCTGATTTTTGTTTTGGAAAAATATTTCTGAAGGATATGTTTGATTTTGAGTATTGATGATTTTTTTTTTAATTTCATATGAAAGACTTTGGAAAGAGGAAAATATTCTTTCTCTTTTTTTGGGTTTAAAAATCCTTTTCTTTCTTCTTATTTATTTGGGATTTTCTAAGGAGGAATTTAAAGAAAAATATTTTTGAATTTTTTTAAAATTGGGCGTCTCAAAGAAAGACTTTTCTAATGGAGGAAGTAGGAAAATATTTTTGGGTTCTAAAAAATTTATTTATTCTTTTATCTTTTATTTGTTTTGAATTTCCTAAGAAAATACTCCTAAAGAAGGAATTAAAGGAAAATGTTTTTATTTATTTATTTGGAACTTTTAAATAATGGGGTCGGGACCGATGAGGTTTGCCTACGTATCTCACATCCGATGAGAATCAGACCTGCGTAGTTCGGCCAATTTTGACCTAACTAAAAAAAATGATTTTGACTCACTTTCACTTATTTTGAAATTCTTCTTCTCCTCATTTTCAATTATTTTGAAATTCCTTTTTTTCGAAAAATTTTGGCAGAGTTTCGGGGTATCTTTTCCAAATATCAGGGTTTTTCAAAACTGGTAAATTTCTAATCTCTCTCACTCTTGAATTTTCTGTTATTTTTCTTTCTTTCTTTAGCCAGTCAACAAACAAGCCGAGACAAATAATGCGCACATAGCAAGTAGGATGCATCAGGATGGTCTTTTTGTTTCGGGTACACCTGTCCTAGACGGACCCAACCTCTATGTTGAGTCCCCTAAGTCAAAAATGCACGTGATGCAGATAATCATTGCTACTAGGGATCCGACATGAGGTTTTGTCATTTGAGGGTTAAACCTGGGGTTTTTGTTCTCGACCTGGTTTAACCGAGCGGACAACTCAAGTCGGGGTGGGAGCGACGTACCGGTAGCACGAAAGGCTATCCGGCCTAGTGGCTAGTCCATCCCCGTATTTCTTACTTGGTATGACCTCTAAAAAAGGCGGCCCACGCGAACGTGTGCACCATTTTTTAGAAGACTCAGAATGGAGGCGTAAGAAGGCAGTTTAAATAAAGTTCAAATAAATATCAAAGCGGTAAATAAATAACATTTAGCACATTAAGTGCACACAACACAGTAATATCAAGCGAAGTAAAATCAAATTAACAAGCTCGAATTCTTGAACCCTGAACCAGAGATTTTGGGTTCTTTTCCCCAGTAGAGTCGCCAGAGCTGTCACACCTCATTTTTCACCGGTAAGGGTAATCAGGGAGTTTTTCCACTTTAAGTGACATTATTTGATTTTTGAGATTTATTTTATTCAGAGTCGCCACCCGAATTTTTTACGGTGTTCCGGGACACCATTTATTTTAAAAATCTCAAAACAGAGGAATTATGACTCCGTTTAAATTGTCTGCGAACCAAAAATCCGGGTAGGGAATTCTGTTAACCCGGAAGAAGGTGTTAGGCATTCCCGAGTTCCGTGGTTCTAGCACGGTCGCTTAATGATTAAACTTGGCCTAAATTGTTTAATGCTGCTTTTATACCTATGTGCTATTATATTTTTACCGCTTTTATTATTCAATTGTATTCAAAGAGTTATTTTGGGATGGTCACGTATGCGTAAACCAGTGGAAATTGGACGTGTCAAAAATCATGTCACGCTGACGTGTACATAATTCACGACACTTGATTCCTTTTAAGAAAATAGTCAAAGTCGCGCGAGCGCGTACTTTGGATTTATTTAAAAAATCGAGATCACGTCACGCGAACATGTACGCAATCACGATAGTAGTTTAAAAATTCGCTCCTAAAAGTATTTTTACGAATATTCATTTTTTCTAAATCGTATTTGTGTCACGCGAATGTGTACGCGGTTTTAAAAATATTTGTTACTAAAAAAAAGTTATTTCATTCAAAGTTACGCGAACGTATACTTTGATTTTAATTTAAAAAATCATGATTATGTCACGCGAACATGTACACAATCACGATAATTTGATTCAATTAGTTAAAAAGCGTGCACAATATTCTAGCATGTTCATGATTACAAAGGTTATATGGCCATCCCAATCTCAAAATCAAAAGGGGGACGCTCTGAACGATCTGTATTCGTTCTTCAAACAAAATCATCATTAACACAGCCGCTAGCTAGCTCCCATGGTTATTGTCATACACAAATTATTTCAAATAGAAAAATATTACTAAATAGTAACTCCCCTTTGCCCATTAAAGTATCTCGTAGCCCAGATTAAACCTTACCATGTTAGCCAAGAAAAATACAAAAAACCCAATTAAATTTTAACAGCCATGTGGTTTAAAATCTATACTAACACAAAAAATAAACAAACAGGTCCTAAACAATAGTAGCATAACATAAAGAAAACAGGGAAACAATACAGCATAGAAGCATACTGCTAAGTAGTTTACAGATAGAAATAATTTTAATGTTCTGTTGTCAAATCTCAACAAATACTCAAACATATTAAAATGAACATGGAAGGAGTGGGGAAGAAATGGACCTTTATATAGATGAATTTACATTTAAAAAGCAACAGGAGATTATAGAACTCTCAACCGGAAAATCTGCTAATGGCGACGGACGGAACCAATGACTCGAGCTCGGACTCGACTCGACTCTTTGAAGCTCATTTTAACTTCAATGAGGAGCCCGTTTTTACTGATTTCGGGGACAACTTTGAGGCCTGTTCGGGCTGTTTCCACAAGCGTTTGGCAGCTGGTTTTTAGGAGGCTAGATTAGGCTAGTTTTACTAGTGTTTCAAGGGTGTATCGAAGTTTTTTCCGGCGTGGTTTTATGTTGCGGCGCAGCTGGTTTTCGGACTGTTTAAAGCCATCTTTTAGTTGGTTTCAAGTAAAAAAGAAAAGGGTGGTGGTAGGGAACATCGCTGGTCACTTCGCCATGGACGGCGGCGACGCAGCAGCAGTCCCAAGAGAAGAGAGAGAGGGACGTTTGAAGGAGAAAGGGCTGGCAAAGATCGGGGATCTAAGGTGAGGTCGAGGGAGAAACGCGGCTGCCGATTGAAGGAAGAGTGGTTAACTTCTGGCGTTGGCTATGGTTTTAGGTTGGTGGTGGCCGGACAGATGAAGGGATGTTGCCGGCGGCGCGACGACAGTGAAGAAGAAGGTGAATGACGACCGTCTTCTATTAGGGTGTTTGTTTGTTTTTTTTGTTGCTGAAGAAGAAGCTCCAGCCGTTTTTGGTTTTTTTTTTGTCTGTAGGGGGTGTTGGGCGTTAGGTTTGATTTGGGGAGGGGTTCTTTTCTCTTTCATATTTATCTTTTCCAAAACTAGCCAGGTATTTATAAGGTTAGGGTGTTTAGGGTTTTTTGATGTGAAGAGTGAGTATTGGGCTTGTGATTTTGGACCCTGAAATTGGGCCAATTTGAACATGAGACAAATTTGTTCTTTAAAAAAAATGGTCATGTTACTACTAATTAAATTTATTTTGCTAAAGACTAATTAGAATTTTAACTAATTAATTAGACTAATTGATTAATGTTAATGAATATTTTCGTGACTTTTATATATTAATCTATCAATTAAGAGTAATTAATCTCTAAAAGCAAAATTAAACCTAAGATGACATGCAATGAAAAATGTGACTATTTTTATGATTTTTCTATGATTTTAAAATATTAAACCTACATGAAATGCAACTAAATAAATAAAAACTCCTAAAATTCATTAAAATTATTTTTTGATTATTTTTAGGAGTAATTTCCATGCGGGACAAAATTTGGTTGTTCACAGTGCGTCTCCTAGGAATGAACTTAAATGACCCAAACTAGGAAGTGCGTCTCCTAGGGGTAAATGCTCAATTTAGGAAGTGCGTCTCCTAAACAGTGTAACCTGAAAAACCTAGACTAGGAAGTGCGTCTCCTAGAGGCGAAATTTCAATTTAGAAAGTGTGTCTCCCAAAACAACATATAACTTGAAAGACCTAGTCTAGGAAGTGCGTCTCCAAGGGGTAAAATCTCAATTTAGGAAGTGCGTCTCCGAAACAAAATATAACCTGAAAGACCCGGACTAGGAAGTGCGTCTCCTAGGGGTGAAATTTCAATTTAGGAAGTGCGTCTCCTAAAAGTAATCTGAATGACCCAAACCACGAAGTGCGTCTCCTAGGGGGTGGAATCTCAATTTAGGAGGTGCGTCTCCTAAACAAAATATGACTTGAAAGACCCATACTAGGAAATTCATCTCCTAGGGGTGATGTGTGATCTTCTCAATAACCTTTGTGTAAGCAGAATTGGGGCATTACACCTGAAAAATTCAAGCTCTAATATGAACATAGCCTTCATCCCTGTTTCATACAAAGAAAAACTTATGAGTTTAAAACACGGTGGTTAGCTTGTGGCCTTGACCTTGAGGGCTACTGCTCCTTCACTTGCCATGATAACTTTGATTTCCACTTGGAAGACCTTGCTTGTTATTGGTTAACCAGTTTCTCTATCAACCCTTATCAATGAAAACATCTATGATCCGTTCAAGCCCAATACCTTACACCCGATGTATTGCTCGTGAATTGACTTTTACAAAGTCTCTGCATATTACATCAATCCCAAAGAACATATATTATCACCAACTCGACTTTGTGTAATTAAAAAGCTGGTAGAAGATTTTGAAGTCATTTCTCACTTGTTTCGACAAAAACAGACTCAAAAGGGACTCAAACAAAATAAGAGGAACAAAATAAGGAAAAAAACGAGAAGAGATGGTATCTAACAAGAAAAAAAAACTTTTACCCAGGAAAAGAACAAAATAGAACTAATCTGGTTTGAAGGCCAGCTCCACTGATCATGACATGCATTTTGGATCAAGCGGCCTGATCTGTCAAGAAAGTCTAATGTTCAACTCTTGTTATACCTCTAAGCCGTGAAATCGGGCTTCAATGCTTCGATTATCCTATCTGATTCAAGATCCTTATTCGGCTTGTAGTGCCCGAAGGGTTTTCACCATCAAGCCTCCCTCATTTTGCTCTTTCTCTCAACTTACCATCGCCTTATGGTGCCTGTGAAGGTTTTCACCGATAAGACTCTCTCATATTGTCATTTTCTCTCTTTGTGCTGAGAACAAGGTATTACCCATGATACAAGAACCTCATACTTTTATCACACACTTGATTTGGCACCCTCAAATATTGATTGAAAGGTCTTTCTTTGGACCGTAATGTAGGCTTTTGGACAGGGTTGGAAAGAAAGGGTGGCATGAAGGCTGAAAATAATTTAAGATGAAAGGGTTCAAAATTATAACTTTTGGAATTAAATCTTCCGGCAAAAATTAAAACTTTTGTCCCAGTTTCTTGGAGTCTGGGAAATTTTATTTTTATTTTTATGATTTTTGCTTTGATGGGACCGAACCTTAGAGTGAGGCTGCCTACGTATCCTTAAAAGGAATCAGGTCGAACGTAGTTCAAACCCAAAGTTGGTTTATTTTGTTGTTTTTCTTTTCCCTTTCTTTCTTTTTCTTTTTCTTTTTTCTTATTTTCTTTTCTTTTCTCCTTCTCCTTTTTTTTACTTTTCTTTTCTTTTTCTTCTTTTTTCTTCTTTTTCTCTTTTTATTTTTCTTTTCCAGTTCCTAACTCTACTTCTGCTTCCAAAAGACGGGTATGAAACAAAACAAATTAAGTCTCAAAAGAGGTAGCAAAAGATAAAAGTGTTTGGGTAGCAGAATAAAATGCCTTCATCATACCAAACTTTAACAATTCCAAGTACAAGTGTGCAATTGAAGATAAGCAAAGAAATCATACATAGTATCTATTGATGGCATCAACACAAACAAAAAGTTCCAATGGACAATACCTTTGTCCCAATGAATGACCATTGCCAGCTCGAAGCAGACTTGACTCGACCTTATCTTGATGTGGAAGAATGCATTTCAACACTGACCGATCTACCTCGAACTACTTGAGATATATTTTCTTGTTGTATGCTCTTATCAACCTCTTGATTTTCCGGACTAACCGCCTCAATTTCACTCAATTAAAGCTTCAGATTATCTTATAATGTGTGAATCTTTACTTGTTTCCTCAAATGCATCCTTTTATCATATTCAAAGTTGTGTCATCGCTTCATGATTAAACTAACTTCAAGACCAAACTGAGAATTATGCGTGCATGTCATGTCACTAGAGTCAACATGAAATGAACTATAAAAGAAAAAGTAACCTAAATAAAACTTGACTAGAACTACAAGAAAATAGAAGATTCCACTAGACAGATGGTGAAAAGGGTTTGAGCAAAACAAGCAAAATAGACATGAGTTACAACCCTGGAAGAATCCTAGATAACACTAGACGAGTTACTACAATAAAACAAACTAGGAAAACTAAGAAGAAGGGTTTGAGCCACAAGACCATATCCATATTACAACCCTGAAATAACCCGGGCGACAGAAATGACAACAAAATAAACCACCAAAACTCCTACCTGGCTAGCCAAGAAAAGAGTGTCTTTCCAATCACCAAGCTCGACATCTCAGCCACTGAGTTCCACATCAATATTACTATAACCTCCACAAGTCTCCATCACGTTGACCTTAGCAAATAGCTTTTGGGTCCCTTTTGCCAGCTCGTACTTAAGATCAACCTCTGGAACCGAGACTGATAGTGCTGAAAACTTTGTGGTAAATGGCCCTCCAAGGGATTCAAAAGAGTTCTCATATTCCTTTTCCACACAAATCATGCCCACCATATGCGTCTCATTATGAACAGGTAATGGACTTTGAATAGTATATGCTGCATTTGGATTTTGCACGGTAATGTCACCTGCATCAATAAGCTTCTGGACTGCTCTTTTCAGATGTCAACACTTTTCTATGTTGTGCCCCGGGGCATTAGAGCAATATGCGCACCTTTGATAAAAATCAAAATTCTTTGGAATGGGATTCGACATTTTTATCTGAATCGGCTTCAACATGTCCAATTGCCTCAGCCTTTGGAATAGACTAGCATATGATTCTCCAATAGGAGTGAAAGACTTTTCTCTTTGCTGCTGCCTTCTCATTTTGTACTCCGGCCTTGGTTGGAACCTCTTTCGGGTAGGTGGTTGACGTGCTTGTAGAGGTGGGTAAGATATTTGTGGAGGCAATGCCAGCCGTTGCAGGTTTCGTGGGTGTGGAGTATATGGCGGTGCATTGTGGATAGAGTACTGGGAAGGCGAGGTATGACTTTGGGGATTTTGTGGAGGAAAGTAGCATTGGTGAGGATTATATGGAGTACGGGGATATTCATGGGTTCGGTATTGAGGCTGAAAGCGTTTAGCAGGAATACCTACTAGATCCTGCCGTTGGCGGGGATCAACAACATCTTTTCTATCAATCAGAGGACTGACCTGAGCAACTTGTTCGTTCCATCTGAGCCAAAACTCCCCAAAACTTCCCTCGGGTTTCTTTTCTATCTGAGATAAGGAGGAGCAGTCTGGGATAATGTCTACATTCTATTGATAGTGCCTAAAAAAATCTTGAGCCATCTCATCCCATGCATGCCGCTTACTGACATCCTGACGAGTATACCACTCCAAGGCTTCTCCACTCAAACTCTCATTGAAATACGCCATCAACAATTCTTCTTTCCCGCCAACACTCCTCATTTCACTACAATAACCCTTCAGATGGGCTGCTGGATCTCCCCGCCCATCATATAAGTTAAACTTTGGCATTTTAAACCCCACAAACAGACGAATATCTTTCAGCTTTCTAGATATATCATCCTGCCCCAATGTCTTAGCAGGATTTTCAGTTTCACCGGGAAGCTCAAAATGAGGAGCGTAAGAGTATGGATCCGAGACCTTGAAAATTGGTTCTGGAGCATAGTGTAGGGCATCGGGGACTTTGAACACAGTCTCGCTAGAGGATCAAGGAAAAATAGCTAGTGGAGGAGCTACCAAAACATGAGTGGTCAAAGGAGCGGGATATGATATGGTTTTGAGGGGTGGAATGTGAAAAGGTTGTGGGGAGATATCAGTAACAGTGGGAATCTGGATCTGTGACAGTGGCGAAATGGTGATGAGTCTCTCAGTGTTGTTAGTGGGAAATAATGGTGGAGGACGCCCACTAATCCAGGCTCAGTATAGTTCGGCCATCTGTCCTTTCAACCTCAAGACCTCTTCTTTCAACTCAGATTCTGATTCAACAATCTCCTTAGACGGACCAACAACACCCGTGCCCAAATCTTTGCTAGCCATGGATACCTTGCTCTTTGACCTTGTGTTGTACGGATGACTCGCTGGAATACCACAAACTAACCACCTCCTGTTATGATAACAGTGAAAGTACCAAAGAGGAGCACAACAAATCCAATATGTTAGCGTTAGGGCATTTATCATATAGAAATGTCACATTGCGTGCCATGCACCTAGCAACAATTAATGGTTCTAGAATGACTTCGAGGGTCACAAGGTCGTATGACATCATCCTAATTTTGCTTTCCTTGCCCTTTTCTTCTTTATTTCCTCTCTTGCGCTCCGTGATTTACTCATTTCTTTCCTCACGTTTCTTTATGATTATCGCTCTTTTCTTGCATCCTATGATCTCCTCTCATTTTTTACCTCTCACGTCTTCTTTCTCTCTTTTTTTTTCTTTTTTTTCCATCATTTTTTATAATGATTCGGTCGAACCCTATGTAGGTTGCTTACGTATCATATTCCACATGAATCAGATCAAACGTAGTTCTGGAAAAGTGATGGTTAAAATAAACTAAACAAACAAGAATTTTTTTGGATTTTTCATTTATAATTTTTTTATTTTTCAAATACAAAACATGTAGTACTATAACAAAAGACTCGACAATCTGAACTAGATTGACAAACTCCATACTACTGTACACGACTAAAAATTAAAAGACAACATGAATGACCGACTCAAATATAAAAGTTCCTCAAGCAACTCATGTATGCAATGGTCCTGGGGTATATGTCATGCTCTGGTAAGTAAATCCACACATGTATGAGAAAAATAAGACCAAATAGAGTTAGTGACTCGAGACACAATGCGACGCCACAACACCTCCTATTGGATACATGCAAGACATGATTGAGCTATTTTTGCAAAATGACCTACGTTTCCAAGGGTGGCTATTGGTGCAAACTCAACAAAGGTGACCTCAAAGGCATGAAAATACATCACTAAGGCTTATATGACTTCAAATTCCCAATAATCATGGCCTTAGAAAGTACTTCGTAAAAGTGACCCATTTTGCAACAATAGCCGATGTGGCCAAAATGGCTAAAGATGCAAACTAAAAAAGGAAGGACCTTAAGGTAGTAGGACACTTAGTTGCAAACTCAGGATTCTGAGACACATGTCAATGAACCACTTTCGCAAAAATGACCTCATTTTGCAAGAATGGTCGATGTGGCGAAAAGTGGTTAGACATGTAAATTCGAATAGACCTTAAAGCTGAGAGGACACCTTGTTGTACACTTAACTCTCTAAGACATATGTTCATAAGACACTTTGAGAAAATAGCCCTATTTTGCACAAATGGCCGATGTGGCAAAAGGTGACTAAATATGCAAGATTTGGCTACGACCCCCTGAAGCCAAGAACCTAAGACTCACTAGGAAGACCGGACCCTATGTGGGTTGCCTACGTATCTCTCCCAGAAAGACGAGAATCAGGTATGCGTAGTTCGGGAAGATTGGATACGAGAGAGAATTTAGAAAACATTGATTTAAAAAAATCATATTTTTTTGTCTTCTTTCCTTTTAAAAAAAAATGATGAAACATGTAAAACCTTTTAGGAATTTCGTTTATTTTCTTGTTTTTTGATGGTTTTTTTTGGAAAATGATGGGAAAGTGAAAAATCTTTTTGGATTTTCATTTTCATTTTTTTTGGGTCTTTTTCTTGAAAAATAAATAAATAAATAAATTTGTGAAAGAAAAATATAATTGGCCCCTACTTGATTCCTTTTCACACTTAACCCTCTTTTCTTTCTCATTTACCCTCAAACATCATTGGTCCGCCAAATGACCTCATTTACCCTTGAAGAATGCAACGTGTAGCACATAAAATGCATCAAGATGGTCTTTTTATTTGGGTGCATCTGTCGTAGACCGGCCCAACCCCTGTGTTGAGCCCCCTAAGTCAAATGCACGTGATGCAAATAATAGTTCCTACTAGAGATCCGGCATGAGGTTTTGTTATTCTAGGTTTAAACCTGGGGTTGTGTTCTCGACCCGGCTTACCCGAGCGGACAGCTCGAGCCGAGGTGGGGCCAATGTACCGGGAGCACGAAAGTCTACCCGGCCTTGTTGTTGATCCATCCTCGTTCTTATTTGGTATGACCTCTAACAGAAAAGCGGGTCACGCGAACGTGTGCACCATTTTTGGAAGACTTAGAGGAGAGGCGTACGAAAGCAATTTAAATACAGATCAAATAATATTAAAATGGTAAATGAGTGGCAATTAGCACATTAAGCCCACAAAATACAGTAATATCAACAATCAGAAAAGCCAAGTAAAATTACATTAAAAAGCTCGAATTCTTGAACCCTGAACTAGAGATTCTGGGTTCTTTTCCCCAGCAGAGTCGCCAGAGTTGTCACACCTCCTTTTTCTCGAAAGGTGGGGATAAGGGAGTTTTCCAATTAACGTGACATAATCGAAATGGAATTATTTATTTATTCAGAGTCGCCACTTGGGATAATTATGGTGTTCCAAGTCACCGGTTTGTTTTAAATCCCAAATCGAGGAAGATTGACTCTGTGTTAAAGTCTGCAAAACCAGAAGCCCGGGTAAGGAATTTTGTTAACCCGGGAGAAGGTGTTAGGCACTCCCGAGTTCCGTGGTTCTAGCACGGTTGCTTTGTGATTCATACTTGGCTTAATCAAATTGCTTAACTACGCATTTTAGAACCTATGTGCATTTTACCTTACCGCTCAATTAAGAAATTATCCCGAGACGAGTCACGCGTACGTGTACTCATTTTATTCAGCGCGCTAAAAACCATGTCACGCGTACGTGTACATAATTAATAGCCCTTAATATTAAAATTATTTGGTCAAAGTCACGCGAATGTGTACTTTGATTTTATTTTGAAAAGCGACGCTCGAATCATGTCACGCGTACGTGTACATGATTTGTCACGCTTAATTATTAAAAAAGAAACTTGGCCAAAGTTGCGGGAACGCATACCTCGATTTTAATTTTAGGAATCGTTATTATGTCACGCAAACGTGTACATAATCACGATAATAGATTAGGTCACGCCTAAAGCATGCTACGGATCTTTCTTGGCCCAACTCACAAACTAATGGACAATGGTTCCAAGGAGAAATAATGCATCAGTGATTCTTATTTTTAGCTATCGAACAGGACCAAAATATTATTAGACTTAGATCTCATGCTCATGATATAAAAGTTGAAATAGTAGATTCAAACAACAGTATACCACTAAACCGATTCTAACAAATCTAGTGTAAATCAAATTGTTGAACAATTTAAATAGACATTTTATGAAGAAATAAAACTAATTACCGTAAATCGCAATCCAAATGAACATGTCGCACTTTACTCATACTGAGACTAATTCAAACAAATGAATCCAAACAGTAGTAACAGATAAGGTGAAACAATCCTGATTTCACGTTAAACCGAATCCGAAAAATGCAAACATAAGAGAACATACCCCTGGACTTGAACCGAAATTTCCACGAATAGAAATTTGCCTTTGATTAATTAAAATTCCAACAGTTACAAAGGCGTTAAGAAACCACAACTACGATCAAATCCGAAATAACAATCAAAATTAATTGAAACCGCGAACCAAACCACGAACGGACAGTAGTGTGAAACTCGAACTCAGACGGAAACCTCGACCGGTCGGCTCAAAGAAAATTAAACAATAGCAACTGAGTGAAGTGATGTTGACGTCCAAAGTTGTGGATTAAGCTAACAAAGAGAAGCGTCCATTTGTTTCCTCATAGGCGCGACTGAAATGATGAGAGGCGAGGGTGTGCGTGTTTTTTTTATATTTATTTTCTTTATTGTTTTCAGACTGGTTTTTGCCATTTTTGTTTTTTCACGCCATTGATTCCGGCGACTGGTGTGTGTGAACGGAAGAAAGCTGGAGTCGCCGCTGGTGGGTGGCTGTTTGTGGCGTGAAGAAGAAGGTCGGCGACTGCTGCTTTTGAGGTGTGAAGGCGGCGACAGTTGCCTTAGGGTTGAGGGGTGAGGGAGATGAAGAGGGGCGGTTGGAAGGTGTTCTCTCTCGGCGAGTTCAAGGTTAAGGGTGTGTTAGGTTAAGAAAAAGAGGCGACGGTCTTCTAGTGGTTTGGTGCGACGGCAGGTGTGCGGGGAGGGAGGAGGTCCGACGGCTGGAAGGTTTAGGTTCTTCTGTTTGGGTGTTTTAGGTGTGTAAGAGGTGAGCTAAGGTTGAAGAAGAAGAGAGTCTTGTTAGGGTTATTAGGTTATTTTTGGGTTTAATGGGTATTGGGTTTGGATTTGAGAAATTAGGTTGGGTTCATTCTTGTTGGGTTTTTTATTTTGGGATAAGAAGACTAAATAATATAATGTATCCATAAAATATAAAAATCACTCTCAATTAAAATAAACTACTAAAATAAAACTAAATACTAAAAGTGAAATTATTTTTGTATCTTTTTAAGATTATATAAAAATAAAAATCCTAGTAGAATAGTATGACTATAAAACATTAATGAAACTATTTTTATAAATTTTTTTTTGGGTGATAAAATAAGGCAAAAGAGTTAAAACTAGTTAAAATAACGATAAATTAAATATCTAAACGCTAAAATGTATAAAATTTTGGAAGGGTCAAAAATTACATGTCTACATGGCTGATATCGATCTTTATTTCGCCTTGATTCTCTATAAACATCTCTAAGATTTTTACCTGTCGACCGGTTTGGATGTAGTGAATATGAGGGGGCTCCTAGTTGGTCGTCCTCGACCCTGATCTTCGAGTGATATCGGTTGTGGACATCCGCCCAAGTCACATCTGGGTATTCGATTAAATTCTGCTTCAACTAGAGTGATGCGATCGAACTCCGCTCGTAATCCTTGGGTGAAAGCTTGAATAGACCAATCATTAGTGACTGGTGTTAATTCCATAAGTTCCATTTGGAATTGAGATACGAACTCCCTTAGCATCTCGTTATCCCTCTGCTTTACTTTGAAGAGGTCTAATTTTTTCGTTGCAACCTTTATGGCCCCAGCGTGTGCTTTTACGAATGAATCCGCAAACATGGTGAACGAATCGATAAAATTCGGTGGCAAGTTGTGATACCAAATCATAGCTCCCTTCGACAAGGTCTCCCCAAACTTCTTCAACAATACAGATTCAATTTTGTCATCTTCCAAATCGTTTCCTTTTATGGCGCACATGTAAGAAGTAACGTGCTCATTTGGGTCAGAGGTCCCGTTGTATTTAGGTATATCGGGCATATGGAACTTCTTTGGGATGGGCTTCGGAGCCGCACTCAAAGGGAATGGTATTTGCACGAACTTCTTGGAGTACATTCCCTTTAAGATCGGTGGTGCCCCCGATATCTGGTCAACTCGAGAGTTATAAGTTTCTACCTTCTTGTCGTTGGCCTCGATTTTCTTCTCCCGATTCTATTCTCTTAGTAAGATCCTCGAGCATCCTCATTATAGTAGGGTCGGTTGTTGAAGTGTTATACCCGATTTTCCAGGCACTGGCTCGGTACGGGCGGTAACCCCTTGTTCGACCCTATCTGGTACCCTGTGCTGATTTTGCAACTGAGCAATGGAGTTTTGTTGAACTTCAAGCATTTCAAATATTACTTAGAGACTGACTCTTTCGTCTCATCTACCCTACGTACCTCGACCGTCAGTTCGACCCTCTCTGCGTACACTTCCCTCGGGGTCTGCACCTAAATTCGTATTCAAAGAAACATGAGAACTGACATCAACCGGGTTGGCGGGCGGTGCTCCTCCGAGGTCGGCCTGTGGCACCTCGATTCCTTGGACGATAACATTCTCATTTTATTCGTGAAATCTGAGGCCGTTGTCGCCGTGTGTAGATGTGTTTTGTGAGTTTGACATGATTCAACCTGAAAACAAAATTCTTGACAAGAAACAAGTGTAAAATAGTGTGTTTTACCAGAATTAGCACTGAACAATCGCTATTATCCTTAGCACCACGGTGGGCGCCAAACTGGTTACCTCGAAATACGAGTAACAATTAAACTTGTAATGTGGTTATAAGGATACACGATCTGATTCAGTACCAATTGGTAAATGACTAGATAAATGAATGAATTTAAATGAGTAAGATAAATCAAACCAGTGCCGTTGCAAGTTATCGACCTCGATTCGGAACAAGCTCTAGATCAAGCGTTAAGAATAATAAGAACAATTAAAGCAGTAGTAAATTATAAGCAAGTAAAAGAGCAACGTATTGTTATTTCTCAGCAAGTGTATATGATATGTGATGGTTATAAATGAACAAGGTTCCTCTTTATATAGTAGAGGAATCCTAAATAAGGTATAACTCTAATTTCAGAAGTAAAATCTATGATTTGTATCAATAACCGTTGGCAGTTATGACAATCCCGAGATTCCCGCCGAGATTTGTGGTCGATCATTGATATCTCGTTATTCCGTTGCTCGATGTCGATCGTGGCCGATCTCGATCCTTCAGTCTTGGTGTTCTTTGAGCTCGAGCTCGCTTCGATATGAACTTAACCTCGAGGCAGACCATCGAGCCCATAAAATTGGACGTGCTCGATTTTAACCGTCTACAATATAGGGTAAAATACGTTCATATTAAATGCTTGCATAATAAAGCCATACGTGGAGCCGAAGGCAGAAGGAAATCAGGTCCAAAGGAAACAATCTCGTTTGTTCCTGAAGGGAATGATGTTCATAAAGGCGAAATAAATGTCTACCACCCGGTAGCATTTAATGGAGGATATTCTATATCATTAAGTATGTAATACGTTACAGAGAATATAAGATTCACTGCCTACCATTACACATTCTTCAATGGCTCTCATAATTGTCATTTAAGAGGAGCTTGATCCTAGGACCTTGTTCCTTAGGTGCAACTATAAATAGTGAGCTCAACAACCATTATAAGGGCCACGATGTTTTTGATAAACTGATGTTATACACTGTTCAAAGCTCAATAATATTTTGTCTTCTTGCTTATTAATATTGTAGTTGCTGTCTTCGAAAGCTTTGCTCTCGGAAACAAGATTTTAGTTGTCTAATCTTGACCTCAACGCTAAGTCTTATATTGTTGTTTAATTTATTTATCATTTTGGGCTTAAATCGGTTCACTTGTCTATAAACCATGTATAAATTCAACTGCACCATTTTTCAGGTAAACAGTTTGGCACCCATTGTGGGGCATAAACAGTTGTGTAATTGATTTGGTCCTTGCATTTATTACTAACCTGTTTGATTCTTTGTTCTTAGCAAAAATCATGGAAAATGGCATATAACGATGTCAACATCGCACACAATATTGAGGCCCAAAGAAATCAGACTCAACACGAAGATTCAATCAGTGATACCCGTAACGAGGAGGATGAGGCTACGTTGGTCCATGGAGGGAAATATATACGTCATGTTCGAGAGGCAACTCCTGATAATGTTGAAGAATAGAACATTGTTGAAACAGTAAGGATCCTGAGGGAGAAACAAAAAGCTATTATGGGTCATCTCTCACGACAGGATCAGGCCATGACTGAGTTAAGGCAGGCGTTGCTAGGTGCTTCCAACAACGCAAATGCACGAGGTCCAGTTCCTATCAGAGCTCCTTTAAATCAAACAATGCATAGGGTCGATAACAACACCCCGAGGGGCGAAGTCATTTTTGACAAAGCCGGAGGGAACGATAGCGGATCCGGTCAAAGAATTTCCCGTCAAGAAAGATATCTTTACCAACTTCTCGGTGACACAAGTTATGCCACCGAAAAGCAGGAGGACTATCTGTATAGGGTAAAATATGTTCATATTAAATGCATGCATAAGAAAGTGACACGTGGAGCCGAAGGCAGAAGATGATCAGGTCTGAGGTCAATTACAATCTCGTTTGTTCCCGAAGGGAATGATGTTCATAAAGGCGAAATAGATGCCTACCACCCGGTAGTATTTAATGAAGAATATTCTATATTATTAAGTACGTAATCTGTTACAGAGAATATAACATTCACTGCCTACCGTTACACATTCTTCAATGGCTCTCATAGTTGTCATTTAAGAGGAGTTTGATCCTAGGACCTTGTTTCCTAGGTGCAACTATAAATAGTGAGCTCAACAAACATTGTAAGGGGCACGATGTTTTTGATCAACCAATGTTATACATTGTTCAAAGCTCAATAATATTTTGTCTTCTTGCTTATTAATATTCTATTGTAACAGCTTTAGCTGTCTGATCTTGATCTCAACGCTAGTCTTACATTCTTGTTTAATTTATTTATCATTTTGGGGATCAAATCAATTCACTTGTCTATAAACCACGTATAATTTCAATTGTACCATTTTTCGTGTAAACAAAACATGGTATAAAATATAATCTCATATTTTATCTCGAGATTAATATCTTTATTCAGAGTTAGTATCTTTATCTAATGATAATATTACACGCAAAATGCCATGAAGTTGAAAGATTTAGGTTGTCAAATTGAATTCATCTGTCTTTTCCTATGAGAAAGTGATGCATGCTTGAGAACTTATTGGACCAGCTAGGTGCAACACATTTGGCAATAATTTCAATATTTAAATACTTACGTGTGTGTTAATCAATTATAGATAGCTCATAATTGATGATATAATTAGTAAAAGCAACGTAACATCTGTGAAAAATCGCCATCTTTGCGCCTCAGAGGCAAGACAAATGAATGAAGTGATAGAATACAAATAAGAACTGAAGGGGAACAAATAGGTTAGATCTTGGGAGGACAAGGAAGCAATGGTTCCCACAATTGTTTGTTCTCAATGGACCCCTTGTATGGAAAATGCATGGCCAAGAGATCGCAAAGGTTTTATCCCCTATTCTTTCAAATCCTTTAATTTTCGAAGGGTTTTTGTTTTGTCTCCATTGGGTTGTAGATCCTGACTACAGCTTTGTGACATTTCATGGATGCATTGTCGAATATTACATATCCTCCACGTTTGCCCTACAAATCTAGCTAACGTAACCCGCCATTCTCTTCTTTTCTATCGGAATGTATGTTTGTAAGTTAGAGATTTGCTGCTTTATTTTGGCAAAATATATTCATGTACATACAAGTAATATAATTAGCTTACATAGCGTTCCTTATATGGTTATGAAGTTTAATGACCGATCTTTTCAAAGACGGATCTATATTTTAATTTTGTGGGTTCAACATTTAAAGTTTTTTACGTTGAACCCATTATATTTCAAAGTTATGGGTTCATATTTACTATTTATAGCAATTTTAGTAATTTTTATATATAAATGTACATTTCGCGTTAAAAATATTAGGTTCAGTTGAAGCCGGTAACTCTATTCTACGTCCGCCCCTAGATCTAGCTGATTATATAAGAAGTCATCTGTATAGCGTATGTTGAAACATACTACTGTAATTAACTGAATAAAAGTATAATATCTGTTAGTATAATTCTAAGCTTCTAAATTTATATAATACTACATGGTATTCGATCAGGCAATATAGATCTTTGGTTCAAATCTGACCATCGTCCAAAAAAGCTAAAGACAGTTCACAATTTGAAAAAAAACAAAAAGTAGAAGTATATATTGAGTGATTTGGTTGCAGTTACACCAGGGGTCATATAGTCCATGCAAATTAAGTAAGAAAAAAGTGTCCAATATTAAAGTATGGCTTTCCTTGGTCTAAGTTGTAAAAATCAACTTTCAGGTTTGTGAAGAAACGTGAGCTAGTTATGTCCATTTACTGAGCAACCAATTTATAGTTGACTTTATTTACGTGCTTACCGACCTAATCATTATTGTGGTATCCTATATTATTATCATTGTTTACTACTTCGTATGATCTAAGCCGATTACAAGTGTGAATCCATGATATTTTTAAGTATTTAACTTTTGGTCAAACAGCTAATGTTAAGGTCGCATCCACATGTTCTTCATCAAAATCAAGCTCTCACTGCATATATCTTAAGCATTTGAAATATCAAAATACTTGTCATTTGAAACGACAAGAAGTAAAGACCATTCAATGTCACAAGGAGTAAAGAACATAACAGAGCATCGATCTTCCATATATTAAGTGGAAGGCAAAACAAACTAGTAGTAAATATTTGGTATTGGCCATTTTGAAAATAGTTCCATCAGTATTAGAATACTAATTAGGACTACTTTTAGAATTTAGCCCAACCGGACTGCGATTCGAAATCGTATACTATGATTAAAATTGTAACTTCTTGGTAGGGTTCAAACCGAACCGAAAGAACGCACCAAAATCGAAAAATTAAACTAAATCGATTAAAAATTCGATTAGGTTGGTTTGACTTATATATATATATATCGAATTTCCTTTAAAAACTATTGAAATATTTGGGATCCTCTCATGTGTTAACCTTGAAAGCGAACGTTAATGAAAATTATTGTTAGACGACTAAGAAAATAACTATCATGTGTTACTAAAAAAATTCTCTCATTAGAATATTTTAACAGATCATATGTTTGTCATTTTTTTCAATATTTACTAAGCATATATTTACTTATCAAAACTTTATCTATAACTTTAACAAAGTAAGATTGGAATAATATTCATGTAAGGAAAAAAAATTGAAAACTCGACAAAACCGAACCAATCCAAACCGATATAGTTGGTTTGATTTAGTTTTGATAAAAACCGAACCAATCCGGTCCATATACACCGCTATTATACTTTTTGGCATGGACTATTCCCTTAGGATAATCCAACAATAGTATTCTTCAAACTACACGTTATTCTTTTCTTACCGTTTGGTTTATGCATCTTTGCTAAAGCAAAAGAGGTTGATGGAAATTTTCCAAGGAGACTCTTTCTTTTCCAAAAGCTCTTCTCTTTTTATCTTAATTTTTTTCTATTTTGAGAACCTTTCTTTCCGATTTTTGAATTTGTGATCGATCAGCAAGAAAGGGAAATTGTAATTACATCTTCTTCTGGTGTATCTCCCGTGCACACACGAGTTCTATTTGATGGAATGAAAACTTTGCTTTATTCCAATCCGATCAAAAAGCAAGGTATCCCTGTGACCCATTAATGAAATGAAAGAGATTCCAATTTGTTAACTTTAATCTTCTATTCTCATTCAACTTTTGTATGGTTCCCAACCCATTTTAATTACTTATAGGTTTGTACCTATCTTTTCTTAGCTAGTCATCTAGATAGACCTTTCAATAGATAGATTAGAACAAAAGGCAATCACCACACGAGCGTAGAAAAAGTACTACAGTATTCATTTACTTTTTATATAAGTTCTATTCTTTTATTTCATAGTGGAAAAGCGAAAAAAATGATGCCTCCTTTGCTTAACTCCATCACAAGTTATTAATTTTGGGCCATTGACATTGCCCAGACATATCAAAACTGGGTTCCACCTATAGGCTAGAACGCTCTATGATATATTTCAATTCTCTTGAAATTGACAGCCATTACGCAACTAGGCTTGGAAATCTTCTCGGTAACTTTTTCTATACATTAGTATTCGGATTAGCTTGCGCTTTTTCTACTAATTCGCATACTAATAGCTGCTTCCCACCAACATTAATACGTACCTACCAAGACTTTGTCATTGCTAGGATTTAAACCATTTGTTTCCAATACGAATTATCACCACTTCATTGAAAGTTATGCCACATCCTTAATTGCGAAAGTCTTTTATGTAATAATTGTTATATATTCACGAAATTTGTGTCCTAACTTCTGTACTTGATAAACCATCATTTAGTTGTGTTGCTTTACGAGACCCTATTAATCTAAGTCGGTTTTCTATCTAATATGCTCCATTAAATAAATATTCAAAAGCAATTTACTTTCTTGAGTGTATACGGGTAAAACCGAGGCTAATGAGCACCCCAATTTTCTGGTGAGGCAAACGAAGCAAGGACGTAAGTATAAGGAACCAGAATCGAAGTCAGGAGCCTTTTGTATCAAGGTCCGAACAAAACACCTGCCCTCGAAACAATCGCGACCACGCTCCCAGGATTCGGTTCGAGTTCCAAGACCTCGGAAAGTATTACAAACCGACCACGCAAGATTAACAAAGGGTCGTGATATCCGTGTTCAACCGGATATCATAGCGTGAACCTCGACCCGTATCGACCGCAGATCTGTGATTTGCAAAAAGGAAGATTTTTACCTGTCTTAGAATTGTACAAAGGGTAAAACTTCCCTACTATATAAGGAGGAAGCTGATTGTTCAATAGATAAACTGTAACACGCATATCAAGCCAATATACATTTATTTTCTCTACTTCGAAAGGTTATTCAAAGTTCTCAATTTTGTTCATAGTTCTTCGTAAGTGTTGGGTTCCGAACTGAATGCAGGCTACTTGTTAGGCTCACAACCGAGCCCGGACTCGATACTAATACTGGTTTGGCCATTTATTCTATCTTTAACATGTTCATCTAACGTGAATAATCACTTGTATTGAATTAGTCCACATATCCTTAAAACCGCGTATAAATTCAATTGTTATCCATTTTTTAGGGTTAACATTGAGGATTCTTAGATTCGTGCATTTGATATTCATATATAAGGCTATCATTTGCTAATAAAGAATATTGAAGAAATGAAGCGCAATCCATATTTTCCGAAGCCAACAATTATTAATTAGACTTGAAGGACCGGCCATACCTACTAGTAGTAGTATATAATATTCAGTGTTGATATATAGATTTGTTCACAGAGAGCCTAGCCGACTAGTTCTCTTGATTAATTAAGGTTAATCATAGGAAGATTGGTGTAGCACATGGAAATGATTCATTATTTACAAACGGGACTATCGCTAAAACTGCCCACATATCATCATTATCATTAGGTCCTTTATATTGAATTCCATAATTAACATAAATCAGCACTTAATTCCCATCTATGACCTCCCCCCTCTCCCGAGAGGAAAAAACTACTGCTATGGATGTCCATGCAAGTATTATGTCTTGCTTTACCGTTACGTCTGCGTGTATTATATATATTGTAAGTTCCATATTTTTGACAGGGTTAAAACTTAATCTAGAGACCAGGGTACTAATCCAGATATTATTACCCTTTAGCAGTGGACGCTCGAGTATAGATTATCAATCATGAACAATTAGCTGGAATTAGCTTAAAGATCAAATTGTATACAAATCGGTCCATCTTAATGAATTAAGTTCATTTGTCTTTTCCAAATGAGAAAGTGATCATGCATCCTCGACTAAATTGACCTGCAGGGTGAAACATATATTTCGCAATAATTCGATCACAAAAATGAGAAGTTGTCTAGAACTTTACGTATCTTACTTGTGTGCATGTTGATAAACAGGAGCAACCAAATAATTACTACTCCTATTTAATAAGAAAAGCAACGTAACGTTTTGAGAAATCGCCATCTTTGTTGGGGGAAAGGTGTCAGCAAAAGACTCCCCTATACGACAAGGCAAATGAAGGAATTTGATAGAATGACTAATCAAACGTAACGGGAACAGTAGGTTTAGATCTGGGGAGGATAAGAAAGCAATAGTTCCCCACTATGGTTCCACATGCTCCCAAGATCAAATTTGATACATACTCTTGCTTCATTCTTAATGGGCCCAAGGCATGTATCCTGTATGGTATGTGATCGGCAGAATTCATTAGTTTTGGCTCAAACTCTTTTTAATATGTTGAAAAATTAATTAAATACGTATATACAATAAAATACGAATCCACAACATAGATAAATTGTGAGTTTGGTGGCAAGCAAAGGGTAACCAAAAATCGTATTCCAAATCTAGGATCCGTCCCGATGGACCCAGTGGCGGATGTACATAGACACGTACTTGAGCACTCATTACTTTTAATCGGATTTAATAAATTTGCATAGATAATTATAAAAATAATTAAATAAATATAGAATGAGCGCCCATAACTAAACTCATTTTTCCTCTTCTTTCGGATTTTTTATCGGTGAGCACCCATCACTTTAAAATTTTAGATCCGCCCCTGGATGGACCCCTTATGCAAAATGCATGGCCATAAGATCACTAGTGTTTCGTCCGTTTCTTCCTATAATAATAACAGGGTTTTGTTTTGTCCTCTCTGGCGTTGTAGGTTTTGACTACAGCCTCGACATTTCATGGACTTCCATAGTTTTGGCCATAATTAGTGCTGTTGAATATTACCTGCTCTCTTCATATGTACTACGAATCGAGCTCACTCACTCCTCTCCTTTTCTATATGAATATGTGTTGGTGATACAATATCTTCTGTTTTATTTAGCTAAAAGACTTAATTGTACGACCAAAAAAAATATTATTAACAATAGACTCAGGGGCGTATGTAGTGTGTTACTGACGGATTTAATTGAATCCATAATTTTTGCGCAGAGTAAAATTTATTATGTAAAAATTCGTTAAAATTGCATAAATAGTAGATATGAACCCATAACTCTAAAAATATAATCGGTTCAACGCTACAAAATTTAAAAATTGGACCCATAGAATTTAAATCCTGGATCCGCTTTTTATCATAGTAACATATGGTGCATAAGTTTATTACGACTTTGTTTGTGATTACGAAATCTAGAGTTGGAGAAAATATGAATTCGTCTATATCTTGGTGCTACTTTTTCTTTTTGGCACATTAATAAAAGAAAAAAAAGGGTTCTGTAAGTCGTTTGTAGATGCCGTGAAAGTGACAATCCGTTAATGAATAAAGTAAGAACTGTTGAATAATTTGGTTGTAGTGACTTTCGGCGTCATATAGTCCATACAAAGTATAAATTGAAAAAGGATGAACATAATATTAACTAATTAGTTACATTTTAAAACGTTTCTACACTATCAATTTATTTTTGTACAGTTATAAATATTTATTTTTTAGATGATCTGATAATATATAAATACATAATAAAACCTCCATGTTATATTTTTCTAGAATAGAGTTGTTAGGGATTGTCCTGATTTTCTTATCATATTTGATTTTCTTATTTCGTCAAGGAAATGACAAGGTTTTCCTTTTTGTAGAAGAAAACTGTAATTCTTCCATATTTGGCTAGTCTTTTATCTTGTAGGAAAAGGTTTGGACATCTATTAATTAAGGATCCTCCCTTCTCATTCAGTAGCATCCACAATGCAGTCATTAAAGAGTTTTATTTAGAGAGAAAGTTTTGTCTCGATAGTTTTTTCTTCTTTTATATTAGTTTTATTATGTGTAGGTCAATTTACCAGACCATTATTATTATGTTTAGTTTAGTATATTTTTCTTTTGTCGTCGTAATTTATCGTCTACCAAACTTTGTATTGTTAATTTTCGCATGCACCATGTTATTTCGATCCCAACAAGAATAACTGCTCAGTTAAGTGTATAATTCCGAGCTAACAAAACATTGACTTCTATTAACCTGCTTAGTGACCAAATCATTGGGCCAAATAGTGTATAACAAACTCAGACCCAAAATTTACTATAGTATCAATAGATGTCTGAAGTCTGATCCAAGCCGACAAGTGGGAATCCATGATATTTCTTATAGTTTCTCTTGGTCAAACAACTACTAAATTTTAATGTCACATCCACATGTTCGACCATACCTTGAGAATGAAAAAAAAAGGTTTGAAAAACTGACCGTTAGTGTTAATTTATTTTTAATACCCTTTACTACTAAATAACCATCTTATTAGATTTAGTTTACCAAAAAACAAAACTAAATGTTTGAAGTACGTGGACATCATAAAAAAAAATTGGGCATGTGAATTCCTGTCAGGCAAATTAAAACAATGATCCCAGTGGATGCAGTTATATATTGAAAATTGTTATATTTTGATCATCAACATGAAAAAAGGATGCAGTTATTACGAAGGGCGGTGGTTAGGTAATTAGGGAATTGCTAATACTTCATGGTAGTCTCGTGCCAACAGATGATCACTAACAACTTCATGTGAATACCTTTCCCAAAAGACATAGCTTTCTTCACCATACTAACTAATAACCCAATATAATCTCATAAGTGAGATATGATGTGAGTAGTGTGTATGTAGACCTTACTTTTACGTTAAAAAAATAGAGAATTTGTTCCGATAAACCATCGACTATAGCTCATCCAAGCCCAAATTTATTTTTAAAAAAATTGTTTTTCCTAATAAGTAGTTTACTGTAAAAAAAAAAAATGTTGACTCATAAATCTCATATGTTTAGGTTTTCTATTAAAAAGAATACCAACCTTAAGTTGAAACTTGGAAATACCTACCTACAAGATGAAAAACATACTGAAAATGTCATATACACGCCCATTTCAATTTTAGTCTTGTCTTTGTGTGATAATTTCAAGAAGTAATTAGCCACTTGTTTGAATTCCGCGTCGCAAGTTTTAGAATAACACATTAACACTTCACACTGCAATGGGACTCTAAACTAGCTTGTCTGTTACATACTTGTTCTGTTAACTTTATCTTGGATAGGGGAAAAAGTTGGAAGTACAAAAGAAAAGAAAAAGTTACGCTTTAATTAACCTTTAATATATCAAGTCAACTATTTTCTTCTCTTTATTCACCTTAAGGTCTATGTTATTTCCTTTAATTACTTTACCCTTGACAACTAGTAGTTGCTAACTTGCTATCTATGCAAAGAAAAATCCAGTACTTAGAATTAAATTAGTGCATTAGAATTGATATAATTTATTTATGTGTACTTAGAAATCCTTTGTGGTTATAAGTTGTGATACATTAATTGTAATTTATTTTCATTCATTTGTCCCAATTTAGAAACGATTTTCTTTGTATACAAAAGTTAGAATTGAGTCGTACTTAAATGAAATGGGTCCAAAAATGTAAATTGACTTATTATAATAGAACGTTAAAAACGGATTGAGTTGTTACTGGAATAATCTTTTTTCTTTCCGGGAATGACACAATTTTAATACAAAATTAAAAGCAAGGCACTTCACTACATTATTTTTTAAGTCGTGCAAAAATGGTAATCATATAACTGAAAACTACGTTGGGTATTTACTTCTATCTATGCTAGTACGGATAGGAAGCAGAAAAATGTCGCGATCCAAATTCTCAACCCTTATGATTGCGATGGTCTCTAACACCATACTTGCTAGGTAAGTCAATGTTAGAATTTAATTAACCATTTTCTTTAAAAAGTTAACTTAAACACAATAAAACAATTTAGAATAAAAGGAAATCTAATACTTTTCAATAAATGACTTCATGAATAATATTAGATATAATAAAACGAACCACGAACTAATACTAAATGTATAACTATCCAGGGTGTGGTGTCACAATTCACGAACTACTAAATAATACTACACGTATTTGGCTGAAAGAAATATATCTCTGTTTTGAATGAAATAGAACAACAATTTAAATAATAAAGGGAAGGCTCTAGGAATCTGCGGACACCAGCAGATCTACCTCGTGTCTCCGTGCGAATAATATCATCTACTACTTTCACCTAGCTCTGGTCGGTACCTGGATCTGCACCAGAAGTGCAGAGTGTAGTATCAGTACAACCGACCCCATGTACTGGTAAGTGTCGAGCCTAACCTCGGCGAAGTAGTGACGATGCTAGGACAAGACATCACATAAAACCTGGACATATATAAACATGCTAGAAGAAATAACAGCAAGTAAAGAATTTACAAATAACAAACAATGGGAAGGGGTCATGCTATGGGGAATCTCATCTTAAGGATTAAAACAACGAAAAGACAGATATAATCAAGGATAAACCAACTAAACTAAGCAATCAAAGTAGAATGAAATTTGCACGTCATCACCCTTCGTACTTTACTCTCAGCCTCACCAAACAATAAATAGAATGAACGGCATCACCCTTCGTTCTTTTACTCTCATCCTCACCATATAATGAATATGAATGCAGGGCATCACCCTTCGTGCTTTTACTCTCTTCCTCACAATATAGATAGTTCATGCACGGCATCACCCTTCGTGCTTTACACTCTTCCTCATAATATAGTATAAATTGAATCATGCACGGCATCACCCTTCGTGTTTTACACTCTTTTTCACCAATAACAAAATCAATAATAACAAACAAAGAGGGATTTCACAAGAAATCAGTATTTCATCATAGCTTTTATCATCATTTTTCATTTCAAACTCAATTTAATATTCACAAAGGGATTTCACAAGAAATCAATATTTCGTCATAGTTTCTATCATCATTTATCATTTAAATCTCAACTCAGTATTCACAATATGATCCATCTCAGTGGAACCAGATACTAATCTCCCAACATTTCACTAATAACAATAATCACAGATGATAGGCTTTAAGACAACCAAAATAACAAGAAATAACATTCACTCGCATGGTATGACCTGACCACAACGTATAGGTACCAGTCACCTCACCTATACATTGGTTTTAGCGACACGAAAAGTAGCAAGTAGTCACACAATACCTATTCCCTCAAGCTAAGGTTAGACACAACACTTACCTCGAATTCGCAGGCCACTCACTGCTCAAGCACTGCTTTTCCTTTAGAATTGGCCTTCAACTCACTCGTATCTAATCATAATTGGTTTAACATCATTAATTAATGCTGAAGGTTCTAACTTTAATGCAAAATCATGATTTTCCTAAGTTTTCCCAACAAAATATAAAAATATACCCCAGGCCCGCTTGGTCTAAACTCGACGTTCGGACCAAAACTCGTATACCCATTCTTCCCCGAGTCCAGATATACAATTGGTTTTGGAATCCGACCTCAATTCGAGGTCTAAATTTTCAAATTTCAAAATTCCTAAGTTCTACCCAAAAATCCCAATTTTTACCATGAAAACTTTAGATTCTAGGTTGAAATCTTGTAAAAAGTTGTTAAGGATTGAAAGAAATTAGTTAGAGATCACTTACCATTGATTTGGAGAAGTTTGGGTCTTTGGAAAATCGCCTATGGAGGTTTAGGGTTTGAGGGAATTGAAAAATGGGTGACAATCCCGTCTAAAATCTCACTTAATAGGCTGTGATTGTCGCATTTGCGATATAAATGTCGCATTTGCGACATCTTAGGGGCCTTCGCAATTTCGGCCAAAATGTCGCATTTGCGAGGGTGGCCTGCCCAGGCTTGGTTCACATTTGCGACATTATTGTCGCATTTGCCAGGCATGCTTACTTCGCAATTGCGAAGCCTGATCTCGCAATTGCGAGATCAAAGGCCCGGTGACAGACACCAGATGCATTAGCTCACCCGTAGCCTATCCAAAACTCACCCGAGCCCTCGGGGCTCCAAACCAAACATGCACGCAAGTCTAAAAATATCATACGGACTTGGTCGTGCGATCAAATCATCAAAAACTACGAATTCAACCTCAAAACTCATGTTTTTCTCAAGAACACTCAAATGTTCTAACTTTTCAACCGGACGTCCGAATCACGTCAAATCAATTTCGATTCTCACCAAATTTCACAGATATGACTTAAATATTATAACAAACTTGTACCGGGTTCCAGAACCAAAATGCGAGCCCGATATCCACGAGTTTAATAATTAATTCATTTCTTTATTTCCTTTAAAAACAAGCACATCAATTTTCTTCATAAATTGTTTTCTAATGCTAGGGACCTCAGAATTCAATTTCGGGCATATGTCCAAGTCCCATATTTTAATACAGGCCTCCCGAGATTGTCGGAACATGGATACGGGTCCGTTTGCTCAAAATATTGACCAAAGTCAACTAAAACCAAATTTTAACTCTATAATTTATCATTTCTCATATTTCCACATAAAAGCTTTCCAGTTTCACGCTCAGACTGCGCACGTAAATCGAGGTAAAAATTTAGTCGTTTTAAGGTGAATGAACTTGGAATGGATTCTTAATTCATAAGATAACCCTTTTGGTCATCACAATCTCCACCTTTAAAACAAATCGTCCTCGAACAGACATATTAAAATTACCTGAACTGGCAAACAAGTGGGAATATCTACTCTGCATGTCCGACTCGGACTCCTAAGTAGCTGCCTCAACAGGCTGACCTTTCTATTGCACTCGAACTGAAGGGTAAATCTTTGATCTAAACTGATGAATCTGCCGGTCTAAAATTGCTACCGACTCCTCCTCATAAGTCAAAAACTTGTCCAATTGGACACAACTGAAATCTAACACGTGGGACGAGTCATCATGATATTTTCAGAACATAGGCACATGGAATACCGGATGAACTAAGGATAACCCTGGAGGCAACGCAAGTCTATAAGCTACCTCCCCCACTCTCTCAAGAATCTTAAATGGCCCGATATACCTAGGGCTCAACTTACCCTTATTCCCAAATCTCATAACACCTTTCATGGGTGATAATTGAAGTAATACTCTCTCTCTAACCATAAATGCTACATCACGAACCTTACGGTCGGCGTAACTCTTTTCCGTGGAGTGAGATACACGAAGTCGATCTTGTATAACCTAGACCTTATCTAAGGACTCCTGAACTAGGTATGTACCCAATAACCGAGCCTCTCTTGGCTCAAACTACCCAACTGTCGACCTACACCGTCTACCATATAATGCCTCATAGGGAGCCATCTGGATGCTCGACTGATAGCTATTATTGTAGGCAAACTTCGCTAACGATATGAATTGATCCGAAGAACCTCCAAAGTCAATAAAACTAGCGCGGAGCATATCCTCCAAGATCTATATAGTATGTTCGGATTGCCCGTCCGTCTGAGGATGGAATGTTGTGCTCAATTGAACTCGTGTACCCAACTCATGCTAAACTGCCCTCCAAAAGTGCGAGGTAAATTGCGTACCCCAATCAGGAATGAAGAAACAGGCACACCGTGAAGGCGGACAATCTCTCGAATATATATCTCTGCCAACCGCTCCGAAGTATAAGTACTTGCCACTGGAATGAAATGTGCTTATTTAGTTAGCCTATCCACAATAACCCAAACGACGTCGAACTTCCTCTGAGTCTGTGGGAGTCCAACAACGAAGTCCATAGTGATACGCTCCCACTTCCACTCAGGAATCTCTATCTGCTGAAGCAAACCACCGGGTCTCTGATGCTCAATATTTCACATGTTGGCAATTCATACAACGATCCACATAAGCAGTAATATCCTTTTTCATCCTTCTCCACCTATAGTGCTGCTGCAGGTCGTGGTACATCTTGGCATCACCCGGGTGAATAGAATACTTAGAACTGTGAGCCTCATCAAGGATCAACTCACGAAACCCATCAACATTAGGCACACATATACGACCCTGCATTCTCAAAACACTGTCATCTCCAACTGTAACCTTCTTGGCACCATCGTACCGAACTGTGTCCCTAAGGACCATCAAATGCGGGCCATCATCCTGCCGATCTCTAATACACTCAAATAGAGAAGATCGAGCGACTGGACAAGCTAAAACACTGTCGGGCGACATATCCAACATCATGAACTGATTAGCCAAAGTGTGAATGTCTGAAGCTAACAGTCTCTCACCGCCTGGAATGAATGCAAGGTTGCCCATACTTACTGCCTTCCTACTTAATGTATCGTCCACCACGTTGGCCTTCCCGGATGATATAATATAGTGACATCATAATTCTTCAATAACTCTAACTATCTACTCTGTCTCAAATTAAGATCCTTTTGCTTGAACAAGTACTGAAGGCTTTGATGATCTGTGAAAACCTCACACGGCACACCACAAAGATAGTGCCTCCAAATCATCAACGAGTGAACAATGGATGCCAACTCTAAGTCATGAACATGATAATTGTTCTCATGAACCTTCAACTGCCGATATGCATATGCAATCACCCTGCCTTCCTGCATCAATACCGCTCCAAGCCCAACACGGGAAGCATCACAATATACCGTGAAAGATCCTGAACCTGATGTTAACACCAACACCGGTGCTGAAGCCAAGGCTATCTTGAGCTTCTGAAAGCTTGCCTCACACTCGTCCGACCATTTTAATGATACACCCTTTTGGTTCAACATGATCTTAATAGTTGTTTATTGTTAATTACAGAATCATCAAATAACTTCACGTTAACAATAATCTCCTTTCAAACCTTCACAATACTGATAACAAGATGCGATGCATGAAGAACTCATAATTATTTACCCGCATTAACGTGTCTTCTTAACTCCACATGGGCGGGAACCCACCTCGTAGGTTAAAGCTCAATAATTTTAACACGAATTTGGCAAATTATGCACATATAATTTTATACAAAAAAAAAATTCAAATAAACCTGATAGACATGATTCCCTATTAGTACTATAGTACAAATTTTAATTTCACAAGGGAGAATTTAAACACAAGAATTTTCATCACAAGTATCTCGTCCTTATATGACTTCCACTGCGGCTCGAAGCCCGATTTAACGTATCAAATCATATTAAAAGTACGAGGATCTCGACCTCATTTCTGAATCACAAGTAATACGCACATCATGCCAATCAAAACATTCCATTTTCTTCTTTTAAATATTTTCTGTTAAACAAAATTACAACACGTAATGATAGAAATAACTATCTCCCAATATGAGCATTCACAAAAGTAGATTTCAGGGTTACAAAGCTCACCCATAAGTGGAGCATATTAGGAAGACTTTCTTAGATACTCATAATCGAATCAAGTTAAGAAAATTGTCACTTTATAATAACTAGAATTTGTACTTGTAATGACACCATCTGGTGTAGCGACCTCAGACCTGCCATAGAAAATATATCATCAGGTTGAGTCTGAGTCTCCACCTCAATTAGTCTGACCTCCACCTTCGACATTCCAACCCCTTTCCCCTAGCTGGTCATGTAGGTTCAGTTGTAACTGCAATGGGGCATGTAGCCTGAGTGCTCGGATGAAAATAATTTGGCTGCTCATACCGAGTTTATTCCAAGTAACTAGAATAACCGTTGTAGGAATCTCGTAGCAGTGGTGCATTAAAAGAACTCATCGGAGCACCTTGAGTAATCAGATATATGGACTGGGTTGGCTGATTGCCCGAGCCCCTACCACAATAGTTTGTTGTTGCAGAGTAGAATCCACTAAATCTTTTAGTACTGAGGTATAGGGTTATTAAGGAGGCCGACATACCGCAAGTCCCAGCTTTATATCTTGAAAAATCTCAGGCCTTATACATTCCAAGCCAAAATCGATATAACTCATGACCCCATAATCTATTCCTTGAAAGGGGACTTCCCCACTTGGCACGAAGTCATAGGTCACAATGCCTGATAATCCACAATGTTAAACTTCACAGCTCATATAAATCAGCCTCGTTGCTTTCAACTTCTTCCCATGATCTGCAACACTTCATAGCAGCGATCAAGAAAATCATGTGGGTCCTCAGAAGATGTACCACTGAAATGGAGTGGAAATAGTTTGGTAAACTTGTCCAACCTCAATAAACAGACTAGTGCATCCTACAACACCGGAGTAGCTATAAATCCTTCTGAAATATGAACTAGTCCAACATGTGTCGTTTGATCTAGAACCTCCGCGTCTAGATCCATTTGAGGCTTTACAATAGGTGCTGATGTTCGAGCTCTAGCCTGAGCTCTGCATCTGTCTCTTCCCCTAATCGTAGCTGTCAATGGGGCTCCATTTCTTGTCAGGTTGTAGACACATTGCGTGTTGTCGAGATTTGCGAGAGGACAAGAATAGACGAGTTCAATCATTAGTGATGAATAAATTCGCACGATATAGTAGAACAGAAGTAAAATTGTTCCTAAATTTATAGCCTCTGAGAGACAAGTACAGACGTCTTCGTACCGATCCCTCAGACTCTATTAAGCTTGTTCATGAATTGTGAGACCTAGGCAACCTAGTGCTCTGATACCAACTTGTCACGACCCAAATTCCCAACCTTCAGGATCGTGATGGCGCCTAACATCATACTTGCTAGGCAAGCCAATGTTAGAATTTAATTAACCATTTTCTTTAAAAAGTTTACTTAAACACAATAGAACAATTTAAAATAAAAGGAAATCTAATACTTTCCAATAAATGACTTCATGAATAATATCAGATATAATAAAACAAACCACGAACTAATACTAAATGTATAACTATCCAGGGTCTGGTGTCACAATTCACGAACTACTAAAGAATACTACAAGTATTTGGCTGAAAGAAATATATCTCTGTTTTGAATGAAATAAAACAGCAATTTAAATAATAAAGGGAAGACTCCAGGAATCTGCAGACGCCAGAAGATCTACCTCGTGTATCCATGCGAATAATATCAGTTACTACTTTCTGTATGGGTCAAAATCTGTCCACGAAGCCGACAACCAACGAACCATCGATTGGACGACTGAGTCATGGTCATGCCTCGATGAGCACGACCCCACTGGTTGTTGGTCGTACCTGAAGACGAGATGACAATAGGTTCGCTCTGCTGGATAATCGTCATAAACTGTGGCCTAACAAAAAGGGAGTCGGGAGATAACCCTTTGGTTAAGGACCAGGGGATAAAGAAAGGACATGCGAGTATAAATTGGGGGAGAAAAACCACAAAAATGGGGCTCAAAGAAAGAAAACCCACCAGTATGAAAGTAGGGAGATTCCGAGAAGCTCAGGGGAAGAATAAAAGAGCCGAGAACTTTTGAGAGATGGGGTTTTCCACCCATACACGGGTAAGGGAGGATATTCTAAAATGTAAATCCGCCACTCATACTGAATTCATTCTTGTAATTATAAACGATGACCGACGAGCATGCGCTCCCCGGCATCCATACTCACGTAACCCGATCTAGAGTTAATTATGTTTATTTGAGATTTACCCTTTATCTCTTCAATAATTGGTATTGTGAAAAACTTCATTAAGTTTTTGTGCAAACAATTTGGCATTGTCTGTGGGGATTTCTCAATTAAAACCATAGTTCCCTCTAGATCTCGAAACCAACTTAACCCCTCTTATAACATCAACAGGGGCTCGTCACATAGGTGACAAAAGTGGAACCCCCGATCGTCGCACACTTTGTGAGACAACAACCCCAATTGGCAAATGCGGCTGCCTCTCCCACTTTGGGATAAAGGACTAACCCACTTCGTAGCACACTAGAATGAAGAGCACACCGTTTCTTCATTTTTTAGGGTATCAATCGTTTGGAGAACATGTGAATAGTGCATTTTGACTATTTTGAGTAATGTTAGCTTAGCTTTAGCCATAGTTCTTCAATTATTATCTTGTAATTTACAATTATGAGCTTAAATTCATCTTATACTTGCGTTTCTTCTTTAAATCTGAGTAGCTAGACCCTTAAGCTAGGGTTGTGATCCAACCCTAGTGTGGGTACTTAATTGGTTTTCAATCTTAGAGTTGATATGTGTATGGGTGTTTGGTATTAGCTTAATTTGTGCATAAATCTCAGATTTAGTGGTTGCAAATACTATTTCAAGCCTTAATGACTAGGGTCACTCTTGAGAAAGATGACCCAAGTCTAGGTAATTAAGCTAACAAAATATTGGGGTGAGCTCAAGAGGTTGATAGCCCACAATTACAACAATCTTATTATGAGAAGTGTAATTAAGAGCATGACACGCCATTAGACCATTTAGACACTCAACTCCCACATTCTTAGCTCCCTGTGAAAATCGATCCCTACTCTTCGGGTAAAAGCTGCATCGACCCATTCCTTGCTACTTTTTAGTGGTATAGGCGGGAGCCGGTCAGAAGCCGACAACCAATGAACTATCGATTGGATGACTAAGTTGTGGTCATGTCTCGACGAGCACGACCCCACTGGTTATTGGCTATACCTAAAGACGATCAGACAACAGGTTCGCTCTGCCGGATAATCGTCATGAACAGTGGCCTGAGAGAAAGGGAGACGAGGAATAACCTTTCGGTTAAGGACCAGGGGATACAAAAAGGACATGTGAGTATAAATAGGGGGAGAGAAATAACAAAAAGGGGGCTCGAAAAAATAAAACCCACCAGTATGAAAGTAGGGAGATTCCGAGAAGCTTAGGGGAAGAAGAAAAGAGTCGAGAACTTCTGGGAGATGGGGTTTTCCACCCATACATGGGTAAGGGAGGATATTCTAAAATGTAAATCCGCCACTCATACTCAATTCATTCTTGTAATTATAATGATGACCGACGAGCATGCACTCCCCGACATCCATACTCACTTAACCCGATCTAGAGTTAATTATGTTTATTTAAGATTTACCCTTTATCCCTTCAATAATTGGTTTGTGAAAAGCTTCATTAAGTTTTTGTGCAAACACTTTCACCTAGATTTGGCCGGTACCTGGATCTGCACAAGAAGTGCAGAGTGCAGTATCAATACAATTGACCCCATGTACTGTTAAGTGTCTAGCCTAACCTCGGGACGAGGCTAGGACAGGACATCACATAAAACCTAGACATATATAAACATGATAGCAGAAATAACAACAAGTAAAGAATTTACAAATAACAAACAATGGGAATGGGTCATGCTGTGGGGAATCTCATCGTAAGGATTGAAACAACGAAAGACAGATATAAACAATGATAAACCAACGAAACTGAGCAATCAAAGTAGAATGATCACAAATGATAGGCTTTAAGACAACAAAAATAACAAGAAATAACATTCACTCGCATGATATGCCTGACCACAACGTATAGGTACCGGTCACCTCACCTATACATTGGATTTAGCAACAACACAAGTAGCAAGTAATCACACATACATATTCCCTCAAGCTAAGGTTAGACACAACACCTACCTCGAATTCGCAGGCCACTCACTTCTCAAGCACCACTTTTCCTTTAGAATTGACTTCAACTCACTCGTATCTAATCATAATTGGTTTAAAATCATTAATTAATGCTAAAGGTGCTAACTTTAATGCAAAATCATGATTTTCCCAACAAAATATGAAAATTGATCCCCGGGCCTGCTTGGTCTATACTCGAGGTTCGGACCAAAATCCGTTTACCCATTCTCCCCCGGCCCGAATATACAATTGATTTTGTTATCCGACCTCAATTAGAGGTCTAAATTCCCAAATTTCAAAATTCCTAAGTTCAACCCAAATATCCCAATTTTTACCATGAAAACTCTAGATTCTAGGTTGAAATCATGTTAAAAGTTGTTAAGGATTGAACAGAATTAGCTAGAGATCACTTGCCAATTATTTGGAGAAGTTTGGGTCTTTGGAAAACGCCTATGGAGGTTTAGGGTTTGAGAGAATTGAAAAATGGGTTAAAATCCCGTCTAAAATCTCACTTAACAGTTTGCGGTTATCGCAATTGCGATCAGGGGTTCGCAATTACGAACCCTTTGAATTTACGTTGCCTTCGCATTTGTGATATAAATGTCGCATTTGCGACATCTGGGGGCCTTCACAATTTCGGCCAAAATGTCGCATTTGCGAGGGTGGCCTGCCTAGGCCTGATTCGCATTTGCAACATTATTGTCGCATTTCCCAGGCCTGCTCACTTTGCAATTGATTGACCCTCCTAGTTTCCACGTGGTGTACTCATTTTGATCTTTTCCAAGGTGTTAGCCTTTTCAAGGATAACCTACTCTGATACCAAATGATGTTTTATACTTCAATACCACACAAGAGAAGGGTGATTTGTGTGGTGTCTAATTTTTTGAGTGCTTCCTTGGTAGAAGAACCTGGTTCTTCTTGGTGTTCCAACTTCTACTGGTGCGGAATAATAAATACAGTAAAGTAAAAACACAAAGATTTTTACGTGGAAAACACCTGGCTCAAAAGGTGAAAAAACCACGACCTACTCCTCAGTAGGATTTTCACAAACTCTTTACTACAATTCTGAGCCAAACAACATTTATAAAATAAACGCTTTTGTAAATTTAGGACTAACTCTAATCCCTTTGTAGCAACCTAGCCTCTAGCTAATTGCGACAAGATTCAAGTTAACTCTAATTTGAACAGTGTGTACCTATTACAATTGCTTCTAAGAAAGCTGAAAAGATACATGATTAAATCACCTACTACAACCAACTAGACTCAATAAACAAACATATGAAACTGGTTCTTCTAGCTGGTTAGTAGCCTTTGTGTCGCACAGGAATTCTGCTTGCAAAATATCTCTGAGAATTTTGCTTTCAATACTTGTTTCACTTCTGCTTTTGTGCGATATTTTAGTATTATATAGCGCCAGTAGTTGAGATGTTATTGTTTAATTCTGATGCAACTCTTCCTTGGTGGAAGAGTTTGTATTAAGCTCAACTTTCTTCCTTTGTTACTGTCCTTGTTGAATTCAAACTCTAACATCTTATTAATTTGCAACCTTTTCGTCTTAGGAGACAACCTCTTAGTTCCCAGATAATTCACATAACATGTTATCTCCTACGCATGGACTCTTCGTGTGCCAATGAGTCTGTTTCACTATGATAGCCTAATGGACCTGGTTCAACTTGGTATACATTTGTCAATCTTCAAAACTATACAGTAACTTGGGTCAACAACCTTACTATAATGGCCAAGGCTGATAGAAAAAAACTACAACATCATTAAACACTGCCTTAATATGTTTTTAACCTATCCATCCAAAAAATCAATCTAGACAAATTCAAAATTCTCTTATCCAAAAATTGTACATTGGTTTCCGCCAAGGAAATAACTTGTGGATTCAATATCAAAATAAGCCAATATTTTGAAAAATATCAAGGCTTTCCAATCCTTATTAAATATCCCAAAGCGTCTAATTACCAATTAATCATTGACAAGATGCGGGAAAGGCTTTTCACATGGAAAAGAAATTTTTTTAATATAGCAGGAAGAATCACCCTTGCCCTAGCAACTTTGAATTCATTTCCTAATCATGATATGCAATACACATTTCTTCCTACTAAATTTAACAAGCAAATTGATCAAATACAAAGAAACTTTATCTGGAGCACCACTAATGAATGCAAAAAACTTCATTTAATCAGTTGGAACACCATCACCAAGCCCAAAGACATGGAAAGCCTTGGCCTAAAGACTACAAATTCAAAAATTAGAGATTTATTATGTGGTTTAATATGGAGACTTCTAGCAAATCCTTCCACACCCTGGAAAAATATGCTCATTCAAAAATATGGTAGCAGCAAATCCAACAACACTTCCTTCATTTGGAAAAGCATCCTTAAAGACTGGTTTGCTTGTAACAAAGGGATCATTTGGCTTCCATGCCAAAACTATAAATTAAACATTTGGGACACTCGTTGGATCCCCATTTTACCTCCATTAAAAAACTGTATAGAAGGTCCTCTTCAAAAGAATGAACAAATCTAGCAATAAAAGACCTCGTTGATAATGATAAATGGAACTTTACCAGAATATCATTCAACCTTCCATCCTCTATTATGAACAACATAAAGTCAATCCCACGACCTCTAAATAACTATGATAAACCATTGTGGAGTATGAATAACAATGGTATATTTAATACTAAATCTTGTTGTCACCTAATCAACAATTGGCAAAGTCAAGAAGGTCACAACTTCAACTAGGTATGGAAATAATATTTCCCCAACAAGATCAAATATTTTCTTCGGCAATGCCTCCATAATAGGCTCCCCTGTCGATCCTATTTCCATCGCATAAGGATAAACATCGATCCATAGTGCCCCATATGTCAAAAACAGGAAGAAAAAATCATTCATATCTTCCTCGAACGCCCAATGGTTTCAAGCATATAGAGATCCTTGGGTATCAATAATCTTACAATCAATACAAATAGCCATTGGCTTCTTAAGTTAAAAGACCTCAATAAAAACCACCAGTTTTTCAATATCACATGGATTGACCTACTTCTTTTCTTACTATGGAAAATCTGGATTAGTAGAAATAACAATAATATTAATAACACTCATTACCAACATCGCCTTAATGATATTAAAAACCTTGCTAAAGAATATCACTTCCTCAATTCCACAGGAGTAACAACCCATAACAAATTAAATATCAATATAAAGTGGCACCCTCCACAACAACATTGTTCATGCATACAGATTGTTGATGCTCCAGCAAAAGCACCTACTCCTTCGGCATAATTTTCGTTCAGGGAATCAAGTGGCACATCTACTAGCAAAGGATTCAACCAAGAAACAATACAAGCAGTACAACAGTGGATATCCAAAGCTCTATGCAAGTCCACCTTTTTTTTGTGATGCAACAAATGTCAAAGGATGTGAATGGAGTTTATCATTCCTATAAGTCATTAGACATTACGACATGTAATAGACTCAGGTCGTTAGGAAACCAGAATATCACTGGTGATGGACCATTAATGTGTGGTGAATTTTCAAGTACTTGTATTAAACCCATCAATTTCTAGTTTTTATATTTAATATTCCCATATTATAAAAAAAACCTTTTCTTTGCTCACGTTGGAAAATATTTAAAAGATAATGTTCATTTTGACTTGGAAAATTTTTTCTCTTTAAAAAATCAATACATTTATTTATTATTTAGTAAGTTATTTTACAGAGTCAAACTAGCCGTTAACTCGCCGTTATCTAACCATTGGATAAACGCCTATATAAGCATGGTCTTTGGAGAGCTAAAGACACTTTCTAACATAACTTTCTAATACAACTTTCTGAATCATCGTTTCCTCCTGTATGTTGGGTTTCTTTCTTGACTTTTCTGCTAGTTTTGTTCTCAGTTTAATAAATGGAAGAGCTCGTTGAATCCGAATGGGATACGCTTAATTTTATATATCACTGTGTGGATGAAATATCCTTAAGGACAGTGTCCTTGACCCGCCTCAATCTAATTCTTATTCTCCATAACCAATTTTTCCAACAACTCAACTTCTCAACAAAACACAAAACGCAACTTATATATCCACCCACCTCCCAATAAATTTGAATTTTTAATTGAATAATTTACTATGATAGCATTCTTGTTAAATAGAACTGGCTAGATTAAGATAAATCGGACGATTTGACTCAGCAATGATTAACAATATAATAAGAATCATGAAGGGTAAACTCAACAAAGTTTTTTACAAGTTAATATGCGTGAAATACAGTATGAGTCATGTTCATAAAGGCATGTGTTACTTATTTTGCTTCCTTGATGAAATACCGATAATATCATGGCATATATTAATAAGAGGTGATTAGAAATAATCATGAGATAAGATTTTTATGATTCTTCTGAATTTAGTTGTATAGATGGAAAGAAAAATATGACTTTTAAATTAGTTAATGAGTTGCATAATCTATGTGATAATCACTGGATGAAGCTATATTATTGGCTTGTTATTTATAAAGTAGAACTCTTTATGAGTTGTGATAAGGTTAACTCCTTATCTTGAAGATTTTCGATAATGTGTGTGATCGTGGTGTCCAGAGTTATATTGCCTGATCCTAAGAAGGAAAAAAGCGAGAAAACTTATTTATTAATGTTATAATAATTCCTTACAAAATTGAGATTTTTTTGTGGCAAAAATTTATATTGGAAGATAAAAAATATGTTGTATTTCTGGATCTAAAAAGTTATATTGCTACGGGTCTCTTAGTCATTTGGGTGAACAAATCGTTGAATTATGACCCGTTTCCTACTGATTTAAGATATTTTTGTTGAAGTTAAAGTTCCTTCCATTTTTTACGATGGTACTTGACTATGAAAGATACAAGAAGAAGAAAAACTCTTATGTTTTTCAAAAAACACTTGTATAGAAGTCAAGTTTCATTTTATATGAGATGATTTTGTGTGTTATGTGAGAAATACTATGAGTTAGTATTCTATATGTGAATTTTTCACCGTATTAGAAGGATACAATGAAGATATTGAATCTCTGATTCAGATGAGAAAAAATTAGCTAGTTGTTGTGTGATCACCTTTTGGTGGGTGTTATGATATTAAAATTGCCTGGTAGTGAGGCTAATTAAGCAACCTCTTGGTGAGTTATGACAATAATTATGTCGATGAATTGTGATTGTCAAAGTGCAATAACCATTGTAAGAAAATTAATCTTTCAATGGGAAGAGTACACACAATTTTTAAGATATAATGTCATAAAAAAATTGCTTAGAGATGAGATTTTTTATACATATTATGTGTAGTCAAAAGAGGATTTGGCGGATCATTTGACTAATAAGTAAAACATCGAGGGGTTGAGACTTTTGCCAATTAGAGATATATCAACAATGATGGTAATCCAACCTATGTGATCGGAGATACCATGAAGTAAGTTCATATGGGTGATAACAAGTCCTTAGCTGATCAAATGTGCGTTATTAAAGTATGTATTTTCCTATGGTGTATGTGTGTACATAGTGCAAGACTCCAAGGAACGTGAGGTTAAGTTATTAAACTCTTAATACAATAATCCATAGCCTTTTGTAGGTGGTGTATTGCAATGCAGAATACACTTGATGGATGGATTTATACGAGTGTGGAGTGGGGCCGCTCCTATGAAATTTGCGGCAAAATTTCTAGAGCACTCATGAAAATCAGGCGCGCGCTTGGCCTATTAGCGCAAAACCGCGATAACATCAGAAATTGTGGGGTGTAATATGATGAATAAGATCTCTAGCTTATGACAAGAATTTTTGGTTCATAGAAGTTATAAACTTCACCAATTATTCTGTAAGTTAAATATTATTTTATCTATATCTGGTTCATAGTCTATAAGACACCGGATGAATTTCATTATATTCAAGACCCAACAAATTATCTCTCTTTCTTTATTTATTTCTTATATCCTTTTTGAGATATGTGGGAGATTGTTGGAAAATTAGTGATATTTCAAAAGGTAATGTTCATCTTAACTTGGAAAATCTTTTCTCTTTGAAAAGTAAGTTATTGTACAGAGTCAAACTAACCGTTAACTAGCTGTTATCTAGTCGTTGGACCAACGCTTATATAAACAGGTCTTTGGAGAGCTAAAGACACACTTTCTAACATAACTTTCTAATACAACTTTCTGAATCATCTTTTCCTTCTATATGTTGGGTTTCTTTTTTGAGTTTTCTGCTAGTTCTGTTCTCAGTTTAATAATTGGAAGAGCTCGTTGAATTTCAGGGATACGCCTAATTTTATATATCATTGTGTGAACGAAATATCCTTAAAAACTGTGTCCTTGATACGCTTCAAGCTAATTCTTATTTTCTATAACCAACTTTTTCAACAGGTCAACTTCTCAACAAAACACAAAACACAACTTATATATCCACCCACCTCCCAATAAATATAATACACTTACTATAGAAAATATTTGAATATCAGTTCTTCTCTTTAAAGGCATTCTCTGCTTAAAGTAATACAACGATAATAATAATAAGCTCAATATAATTTTATAAGTGAGATTTAAAGAGATCAGTATATACACGGATTTTCGATAGATAGAATAAAAGATTAAGAAAAAACAATAATAACAAGTAGTAATGTTAGGAAGATTGCAACAAAATGGAGGGATTATAAGCTCAGATGAAGTATTACATGTTTTAAAAAAAAAAAGGAAAACAACACCAATAGTGCTTAAGTGTTAAGTATTGAGTTATACTTTTTTTGTTGTCGAAGAAAATCGAATTCCAAGTGGACAACAAAATAGGTCCTCTTCTACATGACAACGTGCCGTTCCCCTTAAATAGCGGTTTTTTTAGTATTGACCTCAATGCAGTAATTTTCTTTCGCACTAGATGTGAATGGTTTCCACCGTCTAAAAAAAAAAAAAAGGCTTTTCTAACGTTAATATCTGATATTAATTATTGTATTTTGCAATCTTGAAAATATAAAATAGTGAAAATAATTTTTGAATATTAAAAAAGGATTTCCATGATCCATGCATTATTAGAAATATATTTTCCATATACTCCAGATTAAATGTTTTAAGTGAGTCAAATCACTTTAACTTTTTTTCCCTCTATTGGGATTGAACCTTGATCTCCTGTAATTCTCTTCACACTTATCAGTACCTTTAGTAATTATATTTACAAATAAACATCTTGAAATTCTCTTGTATTTAAAATAAGATACTTTTGTTAATTGCTACTGTACCCCCATATTTCGTAGGACGGTATAGACAAGTTCAAAAACTAATTAAAGCTACGGTGGCACTTCCATAAATTGAAAACAATAATAGTAGTACTATTAAAAAAAAAGGTCTATTTCCAAAATCTATAAAGTGGGACACCACTCCAGAAACTTGCTATAAATATCCTTTACCTTTCTTTAAGATCCAAAATCTCAACTTCTCCTTTTTTCTTTTTCCGAATTTCACTTCTCCACCATTCCCACACACTCGCTTTTGCTCCATTTCGCCGTTTCTGTTAAAAGACTACCGGTTTTGTTGTTGTAATCTGTCCTCTTTTTAATTCTTTTCTGACCGGAACTTGAAAAACACAATAATGGTCGACGTTGACCGGAGGATGACCGGACTAAATCCGGCTCACTTAGCCGGCCTCCGTCGTCTCTCCGCCAGAGCCGCGGCTGCGTCACCCTCCACTCCGGTTCCTCCTCGTAATAGTCTCCTTTCTTTCTCCTCCCTTGCTGATAAAGTTATCTCTCACCTCAAGACCTCCGGTATTCAAGTCCAGGCTGGGTTATCTGACGTGGAGTTCGCCAGAGCTGAAGCTGAGTTCGGGTTTGCTTTCCCCCCAGACCTGAAAGCGGTTCTCTCCGCCGGTTTACCCATTGGACCCGGTTTTCCTGATTGGCGCTCTACTGGTCCGGCGCGGTTCCAGCTTCGTGCTTCTATTGATCTGCCCATCGCTGCTATCTCTTTCCATATAGCTCGTAATGCTCTGTGGTCTAAGTCTTGGGGTCCTAGGCCATGTGACCCTGAAAAAGCTATCAAGATTGCTCGAAATGCACTCAAAAGAGCTCCACTTTTAATACCTGTTTTCAACCATTGTTACATTCCTTGTAATCCTTCTTTAGCTGGAAATCCTATTTTCTACGTGGACGAGAATCGGATTTTCTGCTGTGGGTTTGATTTATCAGATTTCTTTGATCGTGAATCATCTTTGTTCCACCAAAGTTCAGATCCTCAGATTCTCTCTAAACAACGTTCTCTAAGTGAAAAGTCAGCTGGTTCATCGTCCAATTTTTCACGAAGGAGTCTCGATACGTTTTCCGGTGGTCGGACGCCGCGTTGGGTGGAGTTCTGGAGCGATGCCGCCGTAGATCGGAGGCGTAGGAACTCGAATTCGTCGTCTTCATGTTCGTCCTCGCCAGAACGGTACTTCGAAATGCCAAAGTCTGAAATGCCGAAATGGGTCGATGATTACGTGGATAAAATCGGGTCGGTTTTGAGAGAAGGCGGGTGGGATGAATCGGACGTAAAGGAGATGGTACAAGTTTCAGCCTCTGGATTCTTCGAAGGGGAAATGATATTGTTGGATAATCAAGCAGTTTTGGATGCTCTCTTAGTGAAAGCGGATCGGTTCTCGGATTCGCTCCGTAAAGCCGGGTGGAGCTCCGAAGAAGTTTCTTACGCGCTTGGGTTCGATTTTCGACCGGAGAAAAGGGAGAAGAAACCGGCAAAGAAGCTGTCACCTGAATTAGCGGAAAGAATCGGGAAATTGGCTGAGTCGGTAACTCGTTCGCGGTCATCATCATAGCAACGGTTTACATGCTACCGGCAAACATCGAGATTCCTTTTCTTTTCATGTTCTTTTTTAGATTTTCGTACCCTCGGGTTTGGTATATGCCTCTTTTTGGGCACAATTGATATTCAGATGGAAAAAGGTAGCCAAAATGGACAAAAAACAAAAACAAATACGCGGATGATGTATTATTAAAAGTACAAAGAAATTCAAAGGTGGAAAAAAATACGAGAAAGTGTATTAAGTTCTCTTTTACTTTTTCCATATTGGAATATAAAAGTTTAATGTTAATGAATATTTCCGTTTCGTAGACTTAGCTAGTATTCTTTTAGTTCACTTTTATTTGACACATTTTAATTCTTTTATGTCTTTTAAAAAATAAAAATTGAAGTGTATAATTGAATATTCATATTAATTGATGTTATATTTTAAAAAATAATTTAAAATAAATAATAAATAATGTGAGTAATAATAGTGGATGTATAGTGCTAAGGTTGCACAGGTTTCGAAAGGAGGAGTGCACGTGTGTGCCTTTCTGAGGAAAAAGAGACGTTGCTTTTGGGGTCCCTCACGAAAACTTAGCTTATATTAACTCAAAATCAATGGCCTAAGCTAGAGGTTCAAGTATTTTGCAGAGGGGGTGGGACAGTTTCATTGCTTTCGAGGTAAGCGATAGCCACGGCGTCGTTTCTATTATTGTCAGTGCCTCATCAGTGTAATTAAGGGTGATGCTCGTGCTGTTTGGCAAATGGTGCGGGAAATTAAAAAATTTGTTTGTTTGGCAGAAAAAAATTCTTTTTTTTCTTTTAGTTTCCTCCTTCCGCCCAAACTTAGAATTTAAATTAGTGAACGTACATTAATTGGAATACGTAGAGGGATAGCGATAGCAATGTGAATTGGGGGTAGCATATATTTGTGCCTTGGAATTTGGGATGGGAAAGAGAAATTTCTCTTTGTGTAAATATTTTTAGAGGTCAGAGGAAGGCAGACACATAAACCTTGTCATCGTTTGGCTTTTAAGAGACACAACAACGAGGTGCTGCTTTGCTTTTGAAAAACTTCAATTATTCCGGCTCTCTGTCTCTCTATCTATTCCTTTTCTTTATTGCTTTTGTTTTTGTTTGGTCTCTTCATTCCTTTCCTGCCCTAAAATATTTCCAAATATTAGAGTTGGAGGGTCTCCTTGTACCCACAGTTGGGAATTAGTACTAGAGATTTGTCTTTCAAAAAGAGTGTTTAGTAGTACTAAAACTCACATTTTGTCTTCTTTTACTTAGCTCATTGTACAGGTCAGAGTGATGGGATTACGAGAGATTGCTTGCTTGGTTTTCACGGACAAATTAGTCAACTTGTCCTTTTAACAGGTTCTTAGAATTTTTAATTATTCCCACCTTCATCCCATGAGATTGGATATTGATTTTAGTAGTTTAGGCTCTATCGCTTGTTTCTGGGGTTAGTCCGTTACAGAAATATGACCTATCCTAAATAACAAAGTAGTATCAATTTAAAAGTTGGATTAATAGAGTATACCAACTACTCTAGTATATATATAATACATGTTCAATACGATGTGACGTGTCTTTATGTTATTTTGCTCTTCCAAATGACGAGCATGAAATTACCAAAACTCAATTCTGATACTGTATGTACAAGAATTTGAATTTCGAACTCAAATCTTAACACGATAAGTCAAATAATTATAAAACAAACAAATGTAGAAGACAAGCAAATTCGGGTGAAGTGGAGCACGTGAGGTGGCTTGTAGATTGTTTGATATGGAGTATATAATAGGACTGACCGTACAGGTAGGAAGGGATAGTTTATGTGGTTTGTGGGGAACGCTTGTGCCTAATGGTGTGTACTGAACCAACTGGTGGGGGCTTTCACGCTGTACGTAGGGTAGTTAATGGTTCAGTCGTCGGTTATATTATAAAATTTGTATCATATTAATTTTTTGGTTATTCTATCATGTATAACTAAAATTAGACTTTTTGAAACCATCTCAAGCATGTCGGTTTCTCTTCAGTATCGGTACGGTTCGGTTAATTTTCGATATTTTTTAAATATCATGTAAAATTACAAGTAGAAGTAGAACGCTATACATATATTCTTTTTGGGTACGTTTCGGTATTTTTTCGGTTTATTTTTATAAAATAAAAAATCTACCTAATTATTGGTGCGGTTATATATTTATATAAAAACTTATGATTTCTTAAAACGAAACCTAAAAATCGGTTCGGTGCAATACGGTTCGGTCGGCTTAGTCGGTTTTCGAATATCTATTTGACACCCGTAGTTGTACATCTGTACAGTTGTTGTAAGTTTTTCTTCAAAATTCAAAACGGTAATGTTATTGGAATGTCCCTACCGAAAACAATTCGGTGGCTTTAAGTCTCAGATGCTTCTCGCAAATCGCAATCAAGCAGCGAAGGAAGGAAATTATTTGTTAAGCGTATTCAAGATTTTATATATTTAATAGAGAGAGTAATATTTGACTTCTATGCGCAATATACTATTTTGACAAAGGATGTTCAATTGAATTTTATATGTTCAATGGATAATTAGCATTTTTAATACTTATTTTCATAATTTAGTAGGAGCAATCAACATGGGAGTATTATTAAAGCCACCATATTCAGATAAGTTCAATAGACGAACATACTGTAATACTAGGTGTATACGGGTGAAACCGGGCCCATGGGACACCTCGGTTTCCAAAAGGTAAACGGACCAAGAGGCGTAATTACAAGGGACCAAAATCGAGGCAAGGATCCCCTCGAGCCGAGATCCAGGCAAAGCACCTGAACTCGGGAGAATCGGGGTCGTGACCCCAGGTTCGATTCGAATCCCCAAGGCATCGAAGAGCACTACCAGGCAATCGAGCACGACCAACAGTAGGCCGTGATATTCGTGACCAGCCGGATATCACGACGTGGATCTCGGCACGTACCGGTAGGAATCCGGTGTTTGGTTAAATGGAAGACTTTTACCTTTTATAGAATTGTATTTAGAGTAAGACTCCCCTACTATATAAAGGGGGGGGGGGAGGGGGATCTGATTATTCATTAACCACACTCTAGCACGCATATCAAGGTAATATACAATTATTTTCTCTATTATTCAAAGTTTTCACTTATGTTCATTAGTGCTTAGTTGTCGTGAGTCCGGGACCGAGGGAAGATATTTCATTAAGGTTGTTGATGAGTTTGGAATCTCCCACACCTCCCCATTCTCCCAATCGATTTGACAATTTATCACGTCCTCAATTTATTCAATCTAGCACAATTTATCGTTTGTATTGAATGCGTAAGAGAGCCCGGGGAAGGAAAGCTTTGATCCTTATGAAACAAAGAATTAACCCGCGTATCCTTAAAATCACTTATAAATTTAATTGTTATCCATTTTTCAGGGACTAGACAGTTTGGTGCCCACCATGAGACTAAGGATAATAGTGATAATTTGATACAAATTTCCATAACACACCATATTTTACACTTGTTCTTTGAGCTTTTAATTTCAGGTCAAAATTTAGAATGTCGAACTCCCAATCTGCCTCGTTTGAACGTGAATGCTGAGTTTGGCCACCATGGCGAGAACAACAATGTGGTATCCAGTAACGAGGTGCCCCTATCGACCCCAACAGAGTTACGGCCGCGGACCCCATCAGCGCTAACTCACATATGGCCATCAATGCAAACTTGCCTACCGATCCTAAGAACAACATCTGTGAGGGCAACATCTGTGAGGGCGTTCGATAGGTGGCCCAAGATACACACGACGGCGAAATTGATGGGATCAACTTGCGGGTAATCTTCGAAATGTTGCAGGCTTAACAAGCAGCGATAGCCCAGTTGCATAACTAGAGCCGCACCCCCAGCAGAGTCGAGCCCGAACTATCCCGCGAAAGCGCTCGCAGAAATGAACCAATTATAGAAAGGCCGAGTGAAGCTGAACCCGGGACCAACCCCGAGATCATAAAGATGCTTGAGGAACTGACAAACAGATAGAATCGGGAGAAAAGAAAATCAAAGCCAATGACAAAAAAGTAGAAACCTACAACTCCAGGGGAACGACTGATCCAAATGAACCTCCTACACGTGCGCCATCAAGGGGAACGACTTGGAAGATGATGAGAACGAGTTCGTTCCGCTGAAAAAGTTCGAAGAGACCTTGTCAAAAGGAGTTATGATATGGTATCACAACTTACCCTCTAATTTTATTGACTCGTTTGCTATGCTTGCAGACGCCTTCGTGAAAGCACACGTTGGGTCCATCAAGGTCGAGACCAGGAAGTCAGACATTTTCAAAGTAAAGCAAAGAGATAACAAGATGATCAGGGAATTTTGTGTCCCCATTTCAAATGGAATGCATGGACCTGCCTCTAGTCGCGGACGATTGGGCCGTTCAGGCCTTCACCCAAGGACTCAATACTCGAATCTCATTGGCTTCACAGCAGTTGAAGAAAAATCTGATAGAGTACCAGGCGGTAACTTGGGCCGACGTCCATAACCAGTACCAATCAAAAATTAGGGTCGGAGATGATCAGCTCGGCCCCTTCCGGGTCCGTTTATCCCGTCAGAACTAGGGACAGAACCAAAAGAGACATTGATCGTGACCCAAGATCGAATAGAGACCCGTATCAACCATACAATGGAGATCTAAGGGGTAATGGGTCTGGACGAAACCCTGTGAGAATTGAAAGAAGAAGCGACCGAGTTCAAAATAATCGGGGACTCTTGAGCAAAAGCAGTTTGAAGAAACCGTGCCACCTACAAACGCCTAGTAAATCAGATGTTCGAAGAGAAAATAGGAAATTCAATGAAGGTTACCACTGACGACATGTTAGTTAAGTCTCTGCGGGAAGATGACCATTTGAAACATTTACAGGAATCAAGGCCATGGAAGACATCACCGTCATGGATAGTTTCAAGGTCATTCAAAGGCTAACCGGGCGCATAACTGCCTTGGTTCAATTTATTACGAGGTCCTCCAACAAGATCCATCGACCTCTCATTATTGAAGAAGAAGAATAACTTCTCATGGACTCCGGAGTGCCTACACCTTGGAAGAACTCAAGCGGTAATTTTTGAGCCTGCTTTTGCTTCATACTCCAAAGGCAAACGAGCAGTTGTACCTGTACTTAGCGATATCCCAGATAGCGGTAAGTGGAGTCCTGGTCTGGGAAGAGGAAGATACAAAATTTTCTATCTATTATGTTAGCAGGACTCTAGGAGAGGTCGATATTAGATATGCTCACTTGGAAAAATTGGTTGCTCGCTTTGCTAAGCGCCTCTAGGAAGTTAAAGACGCATTTTCAATACCATCCCATCTGTGTCGTGACTACATACCCGTTGCGAAACATAATGCTTAAAGCCGAGATCTCAGGACGATTGGCCAAATGGGCCATGGAAATCAGCGGGTACGTTATCGAATATTGACCCCGAACTGCCATCAAATGCCAAATTTGGCAGACTTCGTGGCCGACTTCACCTCGGCCCTAATACCCGAGGTCAAAAGGGAATTGTTGTTGAACTCAGGGACTTCCTCGGGGATCTGGACCTCTTTACAGACGGTTCCTCGAACGCAAAATGGTCCGGACTTGGCATCGTGTTAAAGCCACCGACGGGTAATGAAGTTAGGCGATCTATTAGAACTGCAAAATTGACTAACAATGAGGTCGGATATGAGGCCATGATTACAGGTCTCAAACTGGCTAAAAGCCTGGGGGTCGAGGTGATCGAAGCTAAGTGTGATTCCCTCCTCTTGGTGAATCAAGTGAATAAGTCGTTCGAAGTAAAAGAGGAATGAATGCGAAGATACATGGATAAACTACAGGTAACACTACATCGATTAGGAATGGACCCTGCAACATGTACCCCGAGATCAAAACAGCGAAGCCGCTGCTCTAGCTAACTTGGGATCGTTAGTTGATGACGACAAATTAAGCTCGGGGGCTGTCGTACAACTTATGAAATCGGTAAAAGAAGAAGGCCTCGCCGATATAAACTCAACAAGCTTAACCTAGGACTGGGAAATAAGTACATAGATTACCTGAAGACCGGGAAGCTGCCCTCGGACCCTAAACAATTGAGAGCTCTGTGAACGAAGGCAGACAGGTTCAACTTGTCCGAAAATAACACCCTATTCAGGAGAACGTTCGATGGTCTACTTGCCATATGTCTGGGATCGGAAGATACCAAATATGTCTTGAGGGAAGTTCATGAAGGCACCTGGGGGGATCATTTGGGTGCCGAATCACTAGTTCGTAAGATAATCAGAGCCGGCTATTATTGGATCGACATGGAGAAAGATGTGAAGGATTTCATACAAAAATGTGAGGGGTGGCAGAGGCAAGCACCGATGATCCACCAAACCGGGGAGTTATTGCATTCGGTCTTGTCACCTTGTCCATTCATGAAATGAAGGATGGACATCGTTGGTCCCCTTCCATGGGCATCCTATAAGGCTCACTTGATGACTGACTATTTTTCTAAATGGCTTGAATCCCAGGCTTTTGAGAAATTCTAGGAGAAAGAAGTTATTGATTTTATATGGGACCACATAATGCCGGTTCGAAATGCCGGCCGAAATTGTATGCAACAACATGATGTAGTTCATTGGCAGTGAGGTGAGCAAATTATTAGAGGACCATAAGATCAAAAGGATCCTATCAACACTCTATCACTTTAGTTGGAACGGGCAGGCGAAGTCTACAAACAAGACCATACTCCAAAACCTTAAGAAGAGATGACCGACACAAAAGGAAAATGGAAGGAAATTTTGCCCAAAGTCCTATTGGCATATCGTACGACCTCAAAATCTAGTACTTAGGCCACCTCGTTCTCGTTGGTCTACGCCGCCGAAGCGAATACCAATCGAAGTAGGAGAACCGAGTTTTGGGTTCCTATATACGACCAAGGAGTCAAATGGGGAGGCCATAAGCATGATCCTGGAACTATTGGACAAGAGGCGCGAGGCCGCCCTCGTCTGGTTTGTCACCCAAAAATAACATATCGAAAGGTATTACAACCGGAGATCCAACTTCTGACACTTCAGTATCGGGGAATTGGTGTTAAGAAACGTGACATTTAACACCTGGAATCCGAATAAAGGGATGCTGGGACCGAATTGGGAATGTCCATATCGAATTATCGAAATTACCGGCAAAGGATCATACAAACTCGAAGCAGAGAACAGTGAGCGACTACTGAACAATTGGAACGTAACTCACTTAAAACAATACTACTGCTAAGTTATGACCCCATTCATTCTTTTCTTTACATATGTTGCAAAATGGACTAACACTTGCAGGCAACAACCAACGAATGATGCAACAGTTAGGCCTGAAAGATAGCGTTGCACACTTTTGCCCTTGAATCGATTTTGTCCCAAATGGGTTTTCTGGAAAGGTTTCTACGAGGCAACAGTAGATCGTGCTAACTTAGAATTGAAGACCGATTATGAACCAGAATCGAGGGTTACATCAGCAGTTTGAGCCCTCTCGACGATCGACCTTAAATACTGGGAGCCATCACCCCCGGATAACGATATTAGCAAGGAAGGAAACTTTGTACTTGAACAGTATGGGCTCGGTGGATAGGATTTACTGTAAGGGCCAAACTTTCAAATGAACTGTGCCTGCATAGACCACTTAAGCCATAACACGAAATTTGGACACATTTACAATCTTGTATGTTGCGCGTAGAAATGAAAGAAAGTTTCCACCTTGCAAATACATACTTCGTCCCTTAAAACTATTATATTTTGTTCCTTGAAAGATATGGATCCCAAGGGCTGCCTCTATCCGGATCCCAGAGATAACCCCCACTCGGGGACTGTCATCCAAGGCAAGTTCGGATGGCTTGGGCTATCGAAGCCTAAAGGTACAAAGCCTATTAGGTAGTGCCTGAACTTAAAAGGCTACGGCCACCCCCTGTTCGGGGACTATCATCCAAGGAAAGTTCGGACAGGTCGGGCTATTGAAGCCCAAAGGTGTAATCTTATTAGGAAATACCTGAACTTAAAAGGCGACTGCCACCCTAGAAACGGCTCGGAGACGTCAGAGACCTGTAATCAAAACATAAGGCCTTCAAAAATTCTAAACCGGTTCAAAGGCTACCCTTGGAAAAATTATAATCTAACAATATCTAAACAAGCACTTCGAGGAAAGCTTCTGGTCATATCGAGCCTCTATGAGTCTTGTTCGAACCTCCGAACAAGACCTTAGTACTACGTTTTATTCTATGCTAAGGCATTTGAAATCTTTGCAATCATAAAGAGGAAACCAAAAGAAACTAATTCGAAAATTGCCAAAGGGAAAAAATCCTTATATACATTCTAACAAAAGTCTTACAAAGGCAAACAATAACGACCTCAACAAAATGAACAAAAAAAAAAAAAAAAAAAAAAAAAAAATTCCCTAAGGCGCCTAAGCCCGATCTTCATCAGAACCCGCCTTGTCACTGGGGCCGTTAGGGTCTTCGCCATCCTCGGGTCCACCGGAGCCCTCAAAGCCCTTCTCATCATCGGGGTCAGCCAGCTTCTTGGCCTCGACCTCGAGCCTTTTCGCGTCTTCAATCTTGGCTGACAAGTCGAAACCCCGGGCGTGGACCTCCTCGAGAGTTTCCCTCTAGGAATGCCACTTTATGTACTCAACAATGATTTTTAGGCGGGCCTAGGCTGCCTCAACATCAGCCACGTACTGGGCCACCGTCTCCTCAGCATCAACACTAGTTATTTCCGACACGAACCTCGCTATCTCGAGCTCCTTGCCAAGAGAATCTCGTTCAGCAGTGGTTGAGCTCAGCTGAGTTTAGAGGTCTTCGATTTGGTGAGCATGTGCGCTAGCCGTTTCTCTTGCCACCCGGAATTGGAACTCTACCACCGCCATCTGCTCCCGGACAGTCTTCTTCTCCGAGGCCAATCGTTCCATTTTTCCTTTCCAACTTTCGTCCATGGCCTTGACCGTGTTCATCTCGGCTCGGAGGCCAATCGGTCCATTTTTCCTTTCCACCTTTCCAACCTTATGTTGGACCTGCGAGTTTTGGCTGTTAGTCGCCATGTCTAGCTCGCCATCACTAACTTAAAAGATCTTTACCTGTTTCACCAGGCCGACATGTTCATTTTGAGCTGCATCCAGCTCAGCCCGAAGACTCTTGACTGCTTCTTCGTGTCCCTCTTCTTAGCAAGCTCCTTGACCTCGGCCTTGAGCCGGTTAACCACAGTCCGGTACCATAGAAAACTCTCATGAAGAAGTACCGAGGCGTGCAAAAATATAAAAGATAAGAGGCACGAGAGATATAACAAACAAAGTGTGAAGATGGGAAAGTGTAATGGCGCCTTACCCGGTTTAGCGCCTGCTGCGCTTTGTTGAACAAGCACGGGCATCCATCTTGGTCATTTTTTCCTGGTCTTCTTCGGTAACCAGGCACACGAGGTAGCTAGCTACTCCGACGAGTGCGGAAAGAATCCGGGCATCCTTTGGGAAGGTTATGATAACTAACCTCTTCTGTCCAGGATCCATGCTCAGGGCGGGGAAACGACTGATTAACTTTGGGCTCGAGTTCGGCCTGCCAACCTCCGAGGATGAGCCTTTCCTCGGCACCTCTAAATCACCCAACCTAGAGAAGTCTTCAAGAACAGTAAAGTCCACACCTTAAAAAAAGGAACAGAGGGGATCATCCGCACCATGGGCCCCTTCGTTGGAACACTCCTTCATCGCTCGGGCTTCGTCGAACATATACTCCGTGTATGAAAGCTACCCCAAAATTTCTATGTCACTGAGCAGAGCGGAACCAGCGTCTCGAGAGCTCTCGACCCTCACCTCTACACCTGCCTCCTGAACCTGAGGGGTGTTAGCCTCCGTTGTTTCCCCCTGAGCTGCTGCCTGCTCTTCGGGGAAAGATGACTCGCGGTCCATAAAAATATCGCTTTCCTCGGTCTTAGGCAAGCATGCAAAAAGAAAAAAAGGGAATGAGAAATGATGCTGGAAAAGGGGGCCTAGTGTTACTTATTCGGGAAAGAAATCTTACCGTGGGAACGAGCCTCCCAGTGGACCTTCAAGAGTTCGCGCCACGAGCGCTCAGAGTAAGGCATCTATGAGCAAATACCCTCGATCCACTCCTTGAGGCGAGGAATGACGTTTGGGACTCGAGCAAGGGCTACATCACCACAAATACCGATGAGGAAAAGGGAAACAAAATGTAAAAATGACATCTGAAGGAAAGTATACTTACGTGATAGATTCCACTTCTCGAGGAATGGCCTAAATTTGGCAGGGATCAGGTCTGCGGTCCTCACCCAGACAAAGCTTGCCTTCCAGCCCCGATCCCAGCCCTCGTCGATGCTCGAAAATGGGGCTTTTCTAGCTCGGCGTACGAGCTTTATCAGTCAACCTTGGAAGATTCGGGGACTGTACAGGCGGAGCAGATGATCGATGGTGAATAAGCAGGAGTTGACTTTGTTCACAAAGAATCGTAGGAGTATTACGATCCTCCACAGTGACAGACTGATTTGACCGAGGCATATGTCATACCTCCTTTAGAAGTCCAGTATGACTTGGTCCACCAGGCCCAGTGTGAAGGTGTAAGTGCAAACACTCAAATACCCCGCCACATGGGTAGTAATGTCGTCGTCGGGCCCGGGGATCACTATGTCCTTACCCGCCCAGCCGCACTCCTTTCGAATTACAGGAAGGAAAGCCTCGGTGATGGAGAAAATGTAACTCGATACCGCCTCGCATCGGCCTTGTACCGACGAGGGCTTTTCGACTTTAAAGTCGTCCACGACCGAACACCCCCCGAGGACAAACATTTTCAAGGGAGGTTCGGCTGCTGGTTCGTCGGCAGCTGCGCCTAGAGCGGGTCTCTCGAGAAAAACTACGCCAGGAGCGGTCTCCTCGACTTCGGTGGTCGGTCGTGAACAAGAAGAAGCACCCTTTTAGGGAACAGTCTTGGAAGTCTTCACCATTGATATCTGGAAAAAAAGTTGAAAATGTGAAGGAAGATTGGAAAATAAAGGGTAAAAACTTGCAAGGAAAATCAAGCACGATGGCTTGGGTAGAAGATGAGTAAAAGCTTGCAACTTGTTGAAAAATCTTGAAGAACGAAGGTAAAAATGTTGGATATGAAGAAAGAAAGTGGTATCCTGAAGGTTCGAAGGTAGAAGTTTGGTCAAAAGTAAAGAATGAACGAAGGAGGGAGTATTTACAGAGGCTTTGCGCCGTTTCGCATCCAGGGGACGGCCTGCCGATGGATGACACGCGTTTGAAGTCATTATGACGCGATTGACGGGACGTTTCAGGTTCTTTGTTGTTTCTGTCACGGTGTATTGAAGAAGAAATCGAAGGGCTCATGTCGTTTCTCGTCATTTCCGTATACGAAGGGACTATCTGTATACGGGCGAAATTGGACTCATGGGGCGCCTCAGTTTCCAATAAGATAAACGGAGCAAGAGGCGTGATGACAAGGGACCGAAATCGAGGCAAAGATTCCCTCGAGCCTTAATATAGTGGCCTTAATATAACCACTATGTCAATTTCCAGTTTGACAGTTGAGCCTTATTCTGAAAAGACCATGTCCCTTTCATTCAATCGTAATGAGGTTAGGCACCGAGTATCCACTGCCGTTCTTTTGCCTTCTGATATCAAAATTTTCAAAAAAAGACTAAGCACAACGTTTTGTTAGGAAAGCTAAAACTGAAATCATATTTAGCTTGCAACCAGTGGCCTAGGTAGAGTGCGGCGTGCGGTTCCGCCGAACCCAGTAGCTTTTGTTCAAGTCATGGATTTGTCTTAAGAAATTCATTGAATATGTACAATTTATTAATTTAGAATCCAATAACTTAAAATGATCACATTTTCAAACCCATAAGGTTCAAATCCTAACTCCGCGTCTGCTTGCAACATAAAAAATTATATACTAGGCAACATAATTATCGTTGTCAGCTGTTATAATCATAATATACATAGTGACAATAGTTTGGTAGTGATGATAGTTTGGGATAATCTCGTTCCTATGCCTTGTCCTTATAAGACATTCCAATTAAAGGCTATAAAACATATCCCTTTCCTTTATTAGTTGAGTTTCTGTTATACTTAGCCAGCTGGTAAAAACAAATATTACCTTCACTCCTAATAAATTTACTCATCTAAATTGTATTTAGTTAAACCAACTTTTATATTTCCTTTTTTTAAATATTTTACTTAATTAAAAATCCTCTAATTGAAACAGTAATGTGAATTAGGAAAAGAAGTAAGAAATGTTTATTATTTTTCTAAGAAATCACATATCTAAAATTAATACTGCCTCCGTGGCGATCCATTTTATATGGTAAAGTTTGAATAGACACGGAGTTTAAAAAAAAAAAAAAAATTGAAACTTCTCGTCTAAAACAAGTCATAAAGATTTCTATTACACTAAATTATTTTATTAAAAATAAATAAATAGTTTGAAATTAAATTATTATCAAAATTTAAAAAATACTCTTTTTATTTTATTTTTTAGATGAACTAGAAAAAAAATATAATCATATAAAATGGAAGGAATGGAGCTTTGAGAAAGGTCATTGCTTAACTGAACAAAATCCAAGGAACGGCTAAAAATAGTAGGGGCCACTTTGCACTTTGAAGGAAGCGAATAAGTACAAGTTAGACATATAGGGTACTTTATTATCAATTACACCATAACGGCATTCTTTTAGAGAAGGCATCAAAGAATAATTAGATTGCTAATACTAGGATTGTCTCTTTGTTTTTCCCCTTGATATTACTGTTGTGTTAACTCAAGGTTATTCAAAATGCAATCATACATTTACTACAAACCTCTTTTTCTTAATTTATAAGCTTTTTGTTTTTGACAAGTGCCATAATTAGTTCCTAGGGAAAATGAAGTGGTGATCGTCTATTTGCTTCGAGAGGAAGCCTATGCCAAAAGGCTCCTAATAATCATTCCTTATATCATGTCATAACTTAGAAAAATCTTCCAAAGGATGAAAATTTTCAATTTGTATTTGACTGGTCTTCTCGCCGCACAAGGAATCCTTTCAAAGGATATAATTAAACGATGAAGAAAGCCTTAGGAAAAAATGAAGAGCGAAGTAGAGTAGGAGCCATTGGCGGGGTTATTTTCATAGGTTGGGACTTGGGATTAGTGCGTATTTACAATATATCTGGTCAAATTATGTCTATACAGTTAAAACTAATTATTTTACACAAAGTTTGTATTAAAATAAAATAGTAAGTGAACAGTAATTTGAACCCACTAATTTTAATTTTAGATCCTTTTATACTTTTAGAAAATATTTGCGATTTTTTTGTAACATCAATTGTCCAATTTTTAAAATATTTCTTATTATTAGGTTATTAATTAATCTCTATAATTGGAATCAGTGTATAGACAGATTTACTAATTCTTGAAGTCAACACAAATTTAGCTAAAGACATGCACAATTAAAAAAAAAAAAAGAAGAAGTTTCATATAGGTATATATTTTAGTCGGGAATAAATTTTAGCCTTGTTATAGAATTATGATTGTTATTACTTATTACTGGTATTATATATATATATATATATATATATATATATATATATATATATATATATATATATATATATATATATATATATATATTGTATACAGTTAAAATCGAGCATGTCAGATTTTATGGGCTCAAGGGTCTGTCTCGAGACTAAGTTCATATCGAAGCAGGCTCGAGCTCGTAAAATATGAAGACCGAAGGATCGAGATCAGGCAAGTTCGACATCGAGTAACGGAATAACGGGATATCCGCGATCAACCACAAATCTCGGCGGGAATCTCGGGATTGACAGAACCATCAACGGTTATTGATATCAATCATGTATTTTGTTTCCGAAATTAGAGTTATACCTTATTTATGATTCGTCTACTATAAAGTTGAACACTGTTCATTTGTAACCATCATACGAATCACATACACGATTACTGAGAAATAATAACACTCTACTCTTTTACTTGCTTACAATTTTCTATTATTCTTATTGTTTTTAACGCTTGATCTCGGGCATGTTCCAAACCGAGGTCGATAACTTGCAAACGACACTAGTTTGATCCATTTCAGTCATTTAATTCATTTAGCCAATTGTCAATTGGCACTGAATCAGATTACGTATCCTTATAACCACATAACAAGTTTAATTGTTACTCGTATTTCGAGGTAAACAGATTGGCGTCCACCGTGGGGCTAAGGATAATAGTGATTGTTCAGTGCTAATTCTGCTATAACACATTATTTTACGCTTGTTTCTTGTCAATAATTTTGTTTTCAGGTTGAATCATGTCAAACTCATAAAACACATCTTGTCACGACCACAAAATACCCAGTCGTGATGGCGCCTATCGTGAAATCAGGAAAGCCACACATTTCATTCGATTTAAGATTTCGTTAAGAAATTCTCTACATTTACAACAAAAGTCTCATTTATAAAATAATTTAAAAGTTTAACACCATTAAAACGTAAATAAAACCAATCCCAGAACTAGTGTCACCGAGTCACGAGCTACCATATAAAAAATATCAACATACAGAACCGACATAACACTGTATGAAATAAATAAATACGACAGGAAGATAGAGAAGGAGAAAACGAGGTTGCAATCGCCAGCTGCTACCTCGAAGACTCCAAAGATACTCTGACAATATATCAGCAACCGCTACCGGGTCCCGAAGTACCTAAATCTGCACACAAGGTGCAGGGGGTATCGTGAGTACACCAACTCAAAAGTAACGAACCCAAACTATGGGTTGAGAGGTAGTGACGGACTAAACCTCAGTAAATGTAATGAAAATAGTATACGAAACATGTTCACTGTTCTAACAGACAATGAAAGAGGACAGAACGATTCAAGTATGATCAGTAACTCATGTATAACCAGTATACTCTACATGCCAATATGTCAACTGTATGAAATGCACATAGTGCTCACAATCTCTCACATATGAGTCCACTCAGTACTGTATATGGTTCTTGGGGCCCAGGGAAGATCCATCCGGGAATATACATAACACAGGTGACCGTAGTCACTCAGTACTGAGGAAGGCAATCCATCCCTACGGAGAAGATCCATCTCCGGAATACAACACTCGGACAAGATCCATGTCCAGGGAAGATCCATTCCTCAATATATCACTTCGGACAAGATCCATGTCCATGGAAGATCCATCCCTCAAATATCAATGCGCTCACTAGGGGTGTAAAGACTCCGGAGGGGCTCCTCTTATCCCGAGCGCTATAACAAACCAACGAAGGCATAATCAATATCTCGATGCGATGTGCAGCCTGATCACATACCGTCACTCAATATCAGGCTCTCGGCCTTATTCAGTCATCATTCTCCAATCTCACACACACGGGCTCAAAATGTCATGATACTAGCCTGAACAATGATATGATGTGTCAAATAGCGATTACCGAGACTGAGACATGAAATGATATGCTATGATAGGATTGAGTATGTAACATCAATAAAACACATGAGAAGACAACAATAAATGACCACTCGGGTCTCAACAATATTGACGTGAAGCCTTAACATAGTACTTAGCATGATTTCTAGCATGATCACCTTAACCACATTAATAGAAGTGCGGATATCAATCCATAATAAATACTAAATAGTGCCATGGGATGAAGCAGGCCACAAATCACATGGTGCGCGCCCGCACGCCTGTCACTTGGCATGTGCGTCACCTTAATTATAATCATATAGCATACAGTTCGGGGTTTCGAATCCTTAGAACCAAGTTTGGAAGTCTTACTTACCTCAATCAAGCCAAAACTCTATTCCGCAATGCCCTTGCCGCTCGACTCGGCCACAAATCACCCCGAATCTAACCAAAATCAGCATTATATCATTAAAATGTGCTAAAGGGACGAAGCCCACATCAAAATTATCATATTACATCACAAATCCCGAAATTGGTCAAACCCGATCCCCAGGCCCACGTCTCGAAACCCAACAAAATTTACAAAACTGAAATTCTCATTCACTCACGAGTCTATACATACCAAATTCATCAAAATCCGATCACATATGACCCCTCAAATCCCTAAATCAAACCTTCAAGTTTTCAAGCCCTAACCCCTCAATTTACAATGAAATCCCACAAAGTTCATGCTTATTTAACTGAAAATCACCATAGAATTGAGTATTAGGTTCAAGAACATTACCTAAATGCGTTTCCCCTTGAATCCCTCTCCAAAACCCCTCAAAAAGGTCCAACGCGTCGTCAAAAATGGAGGAAATAAGCAAAAAAATCGCGAAGGCAACCTTATAAAGTTTCTGTCCAGCACTCTCGCACCTGCGACCCCAAAATACGCACCTGCGGAAAGTCCCTCCCAGATGCGGTTTTCACTTAATTCTCGAAAATCGCTTCTGCGGTCCAAAATCCCGCATCTGCGATCTCGCAGGTGCGGTCTCAGGCACGCACATGCAGCTCCTGCCCTTCTCACCGATGGCTGCATCTGCGGCTACTTATGCGCTTCTGCAGGCCTCGCACCTGCGGTCCCCAATCCGTAGGTGCGGTTATGACAACACTAACAGCTTCAACTGCTCTTCCAAGTTTCCAACTTTGCAAAAATCATCTAAAATAAATCCCGAGGCCCTTGGGACCTCGACCAAGACTACCAACAAGTCACATATCATTATTCAAACTTAGTCGAACTCAAAACAACATCAAATCAGCAAATTAACCCGAAATTCAAGCCTAAGGTTTTTTAAACTTCCGAAATTCGCCAACGATGCCGAAACCACTCAAACCACGTCCCAATGACCTGAAAGTTTGCACACACATCCCAAATAACAATACGAACCTATACCAACTTCCGGATTTCCATTCGGACCACGATAGCAATTTTTCCACTGCCAACCGGAAATTGCCAAAAATCCAATTTCGCCAATTCAAGCCTTATTCTAGCACGGACCTCTGAGTAACATTCCGAACACACTCCTAAGTCCCAAATCCATTAACAATCTATTCGAACCATAAAAACCATATTCCGAGATCATATACCTATAAGTCAACTTCCGATTGACTTTTCTAACTATTCCGCCAACTTAGGAGACTAAGCGTCTCATTTCTCTCCACAATCACTCCGAACCCGATCCAACCGACCCGACACTGCATAAATGAGTTAAGAAATATAAAATGAAGCAGAAATGAGGGGAAACGGGGCTAAACTCTCAGAATGACTGATCGGGTCGTTACACATCTACACACGGTGATAACGGCCTCAGACTCCACGGAGAATATGAGAATGTTATCGCCCCAGGAATCTAGGTGTCACAGACTCACTTTGGAGGAGCACCGCCTGTCAACCCGATTGATGTCAGTTCCCACGTTGCCTTGAATGCAGATTTAGGTGCAGACCCCGAGGGAAGTGTGCGCAGAGAGGGTCGAACTAACGGTCGAGGAACACAAGGCAGAGGAGGCGAAGGAGTCAGTCTCCAAGTAATATTTGAAATGCTGCAAGCCTAACAAAACGCCATTGCTTAGTTACAAAATCAACACAAGGCACCAAATAGGGCCGAACAAGAGGTTACTCGTCGTACCAAGCCAGTGCCTGAAAGATCGGGTGATAACACTTCAACAACCTTTCCTGTTATAATGAGTGTCGCGCCCCCTTTTTCAACTCATCCTTTCGGATTAGTCGGGGTCTTGACATTATTGGGACAACTCGTTTCCTTTTGGGAAAAGGGTATACAATGATTCGAAGAGTCGCCACCTAACGAATTAAGGTGCGTTTGGGCACCTATTTGGGGTCATTTACAAACAAGATTTAGAAAACCAGAGAAAGGGTAAGGGCTTGAAATGACTCCAAGGGGAAGGTGTTAGGCACCCCTCAGAGTCCACAATTGTGGTTCCCGTCCAAACAACTTTGTGAATATAAGCACGTAGCAAGTAGGCAATTAATTGTTTAGACAAGTAAAGAGTTTTGAATGATTCACAGTCTAAGCACACATATGTTACAAAAGTTTTAAAAATATTTAATGTCTAAGTAAGGTATTTGAAAGAGTTATGATATAAATATGCATATAAAGGATAGGGGGAGTCCTAGGTCGTTTGCCATATGGATCACATCAGTACAATACCCGGTAATCACTCCTCAAAGAGGGGCTACACGTGGTATTAGCGCACCGGTCATCATATCCATATATACCCTTCTCACTCCTTAGTTGTTATTAAAGCGAGTGTTGGTCATCGACCTCTATTGCGTGATGTTACCTGTCCTTTCCTAATGGCCCTGGAGGAGTTTAGGACCTCTACCTATAAGGAAGTTCTAGGCAGACCCTCAGGTTCAAGGAAAAATACTAAGGCGACAAACAAAACACAGAGGACTTCAGTAAATGGGAACATAGAAGAGCAGATAAGAGGCTCAAATTTACCTCCACAAGTAATGCAAATAGATAGCACGACTCAAACACATGTAAGGGCAATATTGTTAATTAGAACCCTAAGACATGGTGTCTAGGTGAATTCAGAACATGAGCAGATATGCAGACTTGCTTTATAACTCAAAAACGGGCCCTAATCAGTTTGCCTACTGATTTTAAGACCTATTAGGCAGTATACACAAAGAACCAGATTTCCAGTTTTTAATAATTATATCACCTAAGACTTGCCTAGGTATGGGACAACGAATAATAATTACCAGAATTGTTAGAGAGACTATTGTAAATTATTACCTAAACATGTTGTTCTAGGTGTTGCAAAGCACAAAATTATTGCCAGTTGTTTTAGAGAAAACTAAGTGAGGTTGTTTTATACCTTTTTATGCATCGGTAGTTAGACTAGGTGTTGTTGAGCGAATAAAACCCTATAACATGATATCTAAGGCACAGGTAGAGATGCAGCATGATGCATATGCAGAATTCCTAAGAAGGATTTCTAAATGCACAACAATTACAGCATTAGGCATGATTATGCAAGAGTGACAGTTTATTAGTGTTATTTATCCTAGAACAGGATTTCTAAGTGTGCATGGAAGCATGATGCATGATTGCAGAAGATACCAATTATTAGCATTATTTACCCTAACACATGATTTTCTAAGTGATATGGCAGTAATACCAAGTGATATGCTGAAACAGTAGACATGAGACCTAGGAAGCATGATTTCTAATGCATGATTTGCACATGTTGGTCCTAAACATGAGTTCTATTGTGCAAGTAGGAATATAAGCCTAAGGACATGATTTCTACCCTTTACTATCTATAACATGCGTAGCTACCCTTTTCCCTTTTTACTATCCATCCCCAATAGTTGTTTACAAATAATTATTACAGGCCATTTGCACGAATTACATAAATGAATAGAAAAATAAGAAGTTATACTATAGGGAGCCTACCAATAGGCCCAAAATCTTCAGAATCCTCAATGCCAGCAAGTTTCACAGCCTTTCATATAATCCGGGTGTGTCAGAGTTCCCTAAGGACCTCAAGGGATCCTGGGCAGTGCTCACACCCAGATTTCTATAACCATAATGAGTAAGTGCAGTATGGAAAGGCCAGCTCTAATGCATCAGAGTTCAGAGGGATCCCTAAGCAGTCACACATTAGAGGGGCAGAACCTAAGTTTCTAAGAGTATAGTGCGAGTGCTTGACATAGTTTTTGAAAAGGTTAAGTAGGAAAACAGCTTTTGAAAATAACTTGTTTGAAATAGGCTTTGAAGAAAAATGGAAGAGTGTTACTTTAGTGAAAACAGTTTGAAAGGAAAAGGGGAAGACAATCAGAGTCTCGGGATCAGAACAGTACTCTTAGAACAAGAAATAAGAACCAAACAAGTTTAACAATCACAAGCAGGGACTGAGGGGTATGGAACAAGTATGAAGCATATAGGGAAAACATACAATAAGCAGAGTCACATACAGGTTCAGAGAAAAGGTTATAGGTACAACATGTGTTCAGGATTACATAGAGACTAAGTAACATATAGTTCATATTGTGGTATGCTAGGAAGCAAAGCAGAATCATGTTGAAACATGCAAAAGGGGGGTAGTAACCATGTTATGGCTAAATGGGGAGGTATTAAGAACTAAAGCAACAAAGTATACATACTAATTGAAACTTGAACAATAAAACCATAAGTAAAAGCATATTAGAAATGAGATGAATTGAAATACCAAAGAAACATATTATTTTTGAATCTTTAAACTAAATTGAAGACATACCAGTTAGGAGTTGACAAACACAGAATGAAGAGTAGGCAAGTAGAATAATCAGTCTTGGCTTGCAGCCGACTGATAATAGCAGGTAATCAGAAGGAGAACAGTAGAGAGTATGTATGTGTGTAAAAGAGAGAGTTGAACAATGTGTGTGTTCGTCCTTTTGATAACGAAAGAGTGAAGGTACTTATAGTTTTCAAACAGGCAGAAAAAAATGGTAACAAATAATAGTTCATCCCAATTATAGAAGTAAATTCCAGTTAGAATCATACTAATGTAAGTACTCCCGTTAATTAAGGAGTCAATGTTCAAACGGTAATAAACAGTAACAAACAATGAAAGAAATCATTGAAAAGCTGATTTTATCATATAAGTAGTAGTAAAAGTACAGGGCATGCGATTAAGACTAAATTCAGAATATCCTAATTAAGGAAAGTGTATAAGAACTAATTGAGAACAGGTTTATTCATAGAAATAAGGAAAGAGAATAATTTTGGAAATCAACAAGAAAACCTCGAGTGAGATTCGAATCATAGGGAATCAGCATCAATCAAGGAGAATATCACACATGTAAGGAAATACTCGAAATCAGTAGAGAATATTGTGTAAAAATTAATAAAATACTAATCACAATTATTCAAAGATTAAAAAATAGTAAAACATTACTGATTTGAACGTAATAACACATATTAGGCAAAGTCAGGAACCCTAATCACACGAATTAGGGATTCTCATAGAATCATTAGGGATTTAGCAGAACAGACAGAATAAGAAGCATCAGAAACCCTAATGGAAAGCATAGAGCAAATAACACTAGAAATCACAGAGTACACATGAAAGCAAAGTAGTCATGCTAGAACAGGTAAACATTATCGCAAATAAACTTAGACTCATAGACTGACCCCAGGAAATTTAGGGATTTCTATCAAAATGAATCAAACAAAAAGGGAAAGGCTCCAATAATGTCTAAACACAATAAAATCATGAAATAATTCTAAGAAACCAGAAAAAGAACTGTTTTGTAAAGGATTTTAAAACTTTAGTTTTGAAAAGTGAAGAATCGTTTTAGGAAACAGGAAGATCTTAAAAGAAAACATGGAAAGACCTCATAATACGTATAGATCTGTTACAGATCTAAAAGAATCGGAAGGTTTAAAGTTAGGGTTTCCAAAGAAAACCCAGAAAGGAGAAGAAAAACTCAAAAATATTACCGGTTTCAACCGGAAAGTGGTAGATCTTACTCGGACGACCATGGATGGCCGAAAAAATGGCATGAGATCGTAGGAGGTGAGTGAACCGCCACTGGTTCACTTGAGGGCCTCAAAAGCGGTGACACATGTTAAGTAGGGAGCCATAAGGCTGCAGGTGGTGGAATCGTCATGGATTCCGGAAAGGCGACGACCGGAAAAGGGGTCAGGTTTAGCGAAGGGAGTTGGTGAGACAAAAGAGTTGAGAGGCGGCTGGAAGTGAAGGGGAAAAATGAGAGAAAGGGTGGGGGTAGTATTTAGGTTAATTATGGAAGGGGGGAATCTAGACCGTTGATCAATTTTGATCAACGGTCGAGATTAATTCCGAGCTGGGCCGAGTAGTGTATAAACTAGGCTTGGGTCTGTTGGGTTATTTTAATTGGGTTAGGGGCTAGGTTAATTTTAGGCTAAACTTGAAATAAGGGTGGCTAAGTGTTAAATACCCAATTGAATTAACTAAAAATAATTTATAAAATAGCTGATAATTATAAAAAATGAATTTCATGCTGAGAAAATAAATTAAAATGATTAATTAGTATTTGAAATATAAAATGATTAATTATTTGATAAAAATGGTATAAAACATATGATTTAATAGGAAAAAGAATAATACATTAATCAAGAAATGTTTTTGAAATAATTTATAATGTAATTTTATAATTATTTATTGGAAATAAAAATGCTGGATAAAATAAAATAAAATAATAAAAATATAGAAAAATAATGGAAAAATACCGATTGCTATTAATGCATGATTTTGAATGTATATATGTAATTTAAAAATATTCTGAGAAAAAATTGGGTATCAACAATGAGGATGCTCGAGGAGCTTACTAAGAGAATAGAATCAGGAGAAAAGAAAAATCGAGGCCCATGACAAGAAGGTGAAAACTTATAACTCTCGAGTTGACTAGATATCGGGGGCACCACCGATCTTAAAGGGAATGGACTTCAAGAAGTTTGTGCAAAAACCATTTCCTCTGAGTGCGGCTCCGAAGCCCATCCCAAAAAGGTTCCGTATGCCTGATATACCTAAATACAATGGGACCTCAGACCCCAATGAGCACGTTACTTCTTATACGTGCGCCATAAAAGGTAATGATTTGGAGGATGACGAAATCAAGTATGTACTGCTAAAGAAATTCGGGGAGACCCTGTCGAAGGGAGCTATGATTTGGTACCACAACTTGCCGCCGAACTCTATCGATTCGTTCGCCATGTTGGCGGATTCGTTTGTAAAGGAACATGCTGGGGCCATAAAGGTTGCGACAGGAAAATCAGATCTTTTCAAAGTAAAGCAGAGGGATAACGAGATGCTATGGGAGTTCGTGTCTCGGTTCCAAATGGAACACATGGAATTACCACCGGTCACTGATGATTGGGATGTTCAAGCTTTTACCCAAGGATTAAACGAGCAGAGTTCGATCGCATCCCGCCAGTTAAAACAGAACTTGATCGAGTACCCGGTTGTGACTTGGGCAGATGTTCACAACCAAAATCAGTCAAAGATTAGGGTCGATGACGACCAACTGGGAGCCCCTTCAGGTTCAGTACATCCAAACCGGTCAACAGGTAAAAACTAGAGAGATGTCAATAGAGAATCAAGGCCGAATAAAGATCGGTATCAGCTGTGTGTTTCAGATCGAAGGAATAACGGTCCAGGACGCAACTCCTCCCGGAACGATTGAAGGGGTGACTGATGGAAGAATTCTCGGGGACTAATGAGTAAATATAGCTTCAACAAAATGTGCAAATCCCACAAAAGCACCTCGATTATCGGAGTACAATTTCAGTGTCGATACATCGGGGATTGTATCGGCTGTCGGAAGGATCAAAGACACTAGTTGGCCCAGGCCTATACAGACCGGCCCCTCTAAAAAAAAATCCAAACTTAATTTGTAAGTATCATGGAACTCATGGCCATATGACCGAAGACTGCAGACAGCTGAGAGAGGATGTAGCTCGATTATTCAATGAGGTCCACCTTCGAGAGTTCCTCAGTGATCGAGCCAAAAATCACTTCCGGGAAAGAGATGCCAACAAAAAGAATGAGCATTAAGAACCTCAGCATGTTATTCACATGATCGTCGGTGGAGCTGACATCCCACAAGGGCTTATATTCAAAAGCACCTAGGTGTAGATCACCATAGAAAAACGGACTCGAGATTATGTGCCTGAAGGCAGTCTATCGTTCAATGACGAAGAAGAAGAAGACATCTCTCAGCCGCACAATGACGCCTTGGTAATTTATATTTTGTTAAATAAAATTCAAGTTAAACGTGTTCTAGTGGATCCAGGTAGCTCAACAAACAAAATCATCGAGGGTCGTAGAGCATCTCGGCCATCTAGACCAAATTGTACCTGCCTCTCGAGTCCTAAACGGCTTCAATATGGCTAGTGAAACAACGAAAGGGGAGATAATCTTACCAGTAAACGTGGCCGTAACTATTCAAGATACAAAATTCCAAGTCATCGAAGGCGACATGAGATATAACGCACTACTCGGAAGGCCATGGATCCACAACATGAGGGCAGTACCATCGACCCTTCACCAAATGATGAATAGCGGAAGGTGTGAAAACAGTCTACGGGGAACAACATGTTGCAAAGGAAATGTTTTCAGTCCATGAGGTAACACCGATATCAACACCTTAGACCTTGGAAAAATCGAGCACCAAAGATAAGCGGACAACCAAATAGAAATCATCGCCCCCAGCCTCGATCGAATCGGAGAAACAGGTAATCGAGGAAGTAGAAGAGGATTTTCTCACTCCTCGAACTTTCGTGGTTCTCGAAGAATTAGATGCAACCAAGTCAACGGTCGAAGAGCTGGAACAGGTGATACTGATCGAGTATCTACCCGAACGAAAGGTATACCTAGGGACGGGGCTGACCCCCCAACTCAGGAGAAAACTCATTCAATTTTTTATTGATAACATGGATTGCTTTGCATGGTCCCATTTAGACATGACAGAAATCCCGCTTGAGATAATAACTCATCGGCTGAGCCTGGATCCCAAGTTCAGACCGATAAAGCAAAAGAGAAGGCCCTAGTCCGAGGTAAAACACGCCTTCATCAAGGACGAGGTAACCAAACTTCTCAATATAGGGTCCATTCGGGAGGTAAAATATCCCGAGTGTTTAGCCAATGTAGTCGTAGTCCCCCAAAAGGGGACCAAACTTAGAATGTGTGTAGACTATAAGGACTTGAATAAAGCATGTCCGAAAGACTCTTTTCCCTTGCCAAACATCGATCGAATGATCGATGCCATGTCCGGCCACGAGATTCTGACCTTTCTCGACACCTATTCTGGGTACAATAATATCCAGATGGACCTAGAGGACCAAGAAAAGACTTCTTTTATCACTAAGTCTGGGACCTATTGTTATAATGTAATGTCCTTCAAGCTAAAAAATGCGGGATACATATCAACGCCTAGTTAAAAAATTGTTCGAAGAACATATAGGTAAATCAATGGAAGTTACATTGACGATATGTTAGTTAAGTCACTGCCCGCAAAGGACCATTTGACTCATTTGCAGGAGACATTCGAAATCTTGAGGAAGTATAACATGAAGCTTAATCCCGAAAAGTGTGCTTTCGGGGTCGGCTCGGGAAAATTCCTCGTCTTCATGGTGTCAAATCGGGCAATCGAGATCAACCCTGATAAGATTAAGTCCATCGAGGACATCACCGTCGTGGACAGTGTGAAAGCCGTTCAGAGGATAACCGGGCGGATAGCTGCCCTGGGCCGATTCATTTCGAGGTCATCATATCAAAGCCACATGTTATTTTCCTTACTAAAAAAAATGATTTTAGAAGGACCCCGGATGTCAACAAGCATTGGAAGAATGGAAACAATACCTATCAAGCCCACCTTTGCTCCACACTCCAAAGGCGGATGAGAAGTTGTACCTATACTTGGCAGTGTCCGAGATAGAGGTAAGGGGCGTATTAGTTTGAGAAAAACAAGGTACGTAGTTTCCTATTTATTACGTGAGTCAGACCTTAGGATATGCTGAAACTAGGTATCCACACTTAGAGAAATTGGCACTTGCATTAATAATCGCATCTAGAAAATTAAAGCCATATTTTCAATGTCATCACATATGATTGGTCACCACTTATCCACTCCGAAATGTTTTGCACAAGCCCGAATTATCGGGTCAATTGGCCAAATGGGTCGTCAAACTTGGCGGGTATGATATCGAATATCAATCCCGAACGAACATTAAGTCTCAAATTTTAGCAGACCTCGTGGCCGATTTTACACCAACTCTCGTACCTGAAGTGGAAAAGGAACTTATACTTAAATCAGGTACATTATCGGGGGTATGGACCCTCTTCACGGATGGTGCCTGGAATGCGAAAGGTTCTGGGCTCGATTTTGTTTTGAAACCGCCTACGTACAATATTATTGGACAATCTATTAAAACTGCCAAATTGACTAACAACGAGGCCGAGTATGAGGCCATGATTGTAGGTCTCGAGCTAGCTAAAAGCTTGGGGCGGAAGTAATTGAAGCTAAATGTGACTCCCTACTGGTAGTAAACCAGGTAAATGGAACCTTCAAAGTTCGAGAAGATAGGATGCAAAGGTACTTAGACAAATTGCAGGTAACCTTGCACTGCCTTAAAGAATGGACTCTACAACACATACCTTGAGAGAAAAACACCGAGGTCGATGCCAATTTGGGGTCATCGATCAAAGAATATGAGATCAGCTCGGGGACTGGCGTCCAACTCTCGAGGTGTGTGATCAAGGAAGGACATGCCAAAATCAATTCTACGAGCCTGACTTGGTATTGGAGAAACAAATACATCGAATATTTGAAGAATGGTAAGCTCCCGTTGGACCCAAAAGAATCGAGGGACTTACGGACCAAAGTCGCTCGATTCATAATAGATAAAGATGGAACATTATACAGGAGGACATTCGATGGTCCATTGGCGGTATGCTTGGGACCAGGAGATACTGACTATGTTCTACGAGAAATCCACGAAGGCACTTGTAGGAACCACTCTGGTGTCGAGTCACTAGTTTGAAAGGTCATCAGAGCAGGATATTATTGAGATAACATGAAAAAGAACTCTAAGGAGTTCGTTCGAATATGCGATAAATGTCAAAGGCTTGCACCGATGATCCACCAGCCCGGCGAACAACTTCACTCGGTCCTATCCCCATGGAAATTCATGAAGTTGGGAATGAACATCGTCGGTCCTCTACCATCGGGCCCAGGTAAAGCTAAGTTCATATTATTTATGATTGACTATTTTTCTGAATGAGTTGAAGCACAAGCCTTCAAAAAAGTTAGGTAAAAAGAAGCGATCAACTTTATATGGGATCACATCGCATGTCGGTTCGGGATACCCGCGGAAATAGTATGTGATAATGAAAAACAGTTCATCCGTAGAAAAATAATGAAATTCCTCGAGGATCACAAAATAAAGAGGATACTATCAACACCGTATCACCCTAGTGGGAACAGACAAGCTGAATCAACGAACAAGACTATCATCCAAAACTTGAAGAAAAGGCTAAACGAAGCCAAAGGGAAGTGGAGAGAAATATTGCCCGAGGTTCTGTGGGTGTATCGGACAACATCGGAGTCCAGTACCGGAGCAACTTCGAGGCCTTGATTCCGGTCGAAGTCGGAGAGCCCAACGCCATATTTAGATATGCAACAGAGGAATAAAATCACGAGGCCATGAGTACCAGCCTCGAATTGTTAGATGAAAGAAGAGAAGCTGCACTCGTTCGAATGGCAACACAAAAGCAACAGATCGAGAGGTACTACAACATAAGAACTAACCTTCGACATTTCAGAGTCGGGAACTTAGTCCTAAGAAAGATCATCATCAACACTCGAGACCCTAATGAAGGGAAACTCGGTCCTAATTGGGAAGGACCCTCCCAGATCCTCGACATTGTCGGAAAAGGGTCTTACGAACTTGGAACAATGAATGGCGAACCGTTGTCGAACAACTGGAACATATCACTCCTTAAGCGGTACTATTGCTATGGTATGAATTTCTCTTTTCTTTGATTTACATAAATATTCGACACTAACTCATTGCATGAATTCGATCCAAGAAATCGAGACCGCAGGTTTTAAAGTATGCGTTGCACTCTTTTTAACTTAGATCGGTTTTATCCCAAATAGATTTTTCCGACGAGGTTTTTAACGAGGCAACAATTATGTGCTACCTGAGGATAATTCAACAGTATCCAAGGCTTCTTTGGAAACCTCGAATACTGGGGGGAATCACCCTCAGATGTTATGTATCAATGGTTCTCGGTAGGAAGAATTTACTAATGGGTCAAATGGTCGAATGATTGTGTCCATATAGATTAGCTGAGTCCCGACAACAAAACATGTACGCATGTATAAATTATTTAAAGAAGCATTCTCTTTTCTCAAACATCTCATGTTTCGAAGTAAATTTTCTACTATACGAATCATGAATTTATGATTATGATCTATTGTGCAAAACTAACACTTGTGAAAAATGTCTCAAGAGCCAAGTACAAGCATACCTCGAACACTCGGGGACTGCACACTCGACCTATCCAAAGTCGAAATCATAAGACCTCAAAGAGGTACCCCTCGATATATATGTCAAGGCCACCATACTCGGGGACTAACATTTTGAATATGTCTGAAATGTTGTCAAAATAAGTCCAAGAGACATACTCGAAGGCTATGACCATATTAAAATCTATGGCCAAAACAATGCGGCTCGGAGACGTTCGACTGCCGCTATAACAAAAGGTCTTCAAATACTTTGAAAAACCAATTAAGCAAATAAAAAAGGGCTTCGATAATATCAGCCCTCAAATAATTTAAAGGCTTCGATAATATTAGCCTCCGAAAAACCTCAAGGGGTATCATATTATCTTAACACAAACACGTTAAGACACAAAAAGAAAAATAGGTTTCCGACCATCAGACCCTCGAAAAACCCAATGGGTATAAAAAAAATATGCTAAGGCATAAGAAAATTTCACTAAGTCTTTTAGCCGAAAAGGCAAAAATAATAGCCATTTTTAGAGGCCGAATTGTCCCAATCTAAAGATCCTAAGGGTCAACATAAAGAGCCTAAGGGCTGATACAATTAGAGTTCGAGACCTCGTTCTCACTCAATTCGAGCCAGTTACAGCTCGAAGATTCACCGAAAAACCCTAAAGGGTATATTGTTGTAAGCTTGAAAAACTTAACGATCATTTGATAAAAACCAAAGAGTTCGCTTTATCCTAAACTCAAGATTCATCCGAACTTGGAGAACACATCTGTCAGTTCGACCGAGCCACCCTCGAGAAAAGATCTCGAACTAGTTTCGAACTCGAGGACGTACCCTTGTATAATCCAAAATTAAGGGTTTACAAACTTAAGGGATTACTTTGGTTACAAGTTGAAGACAGTAAAATCACAACAATAAAAAAAATCAACATTTTCGATAAAGGCAAAGAAGCATATCAGGAATCGAAAGCATAGGAAGGCATCAAAGAGAAATTTTCTATTATATATCAAATAGTCTGTACAAAAGTCCAGTCAAGGCCTTACATGAAAAATGTCTACTTCACGAGCCACGTCCTCGGGAGCCTTGTCCTCAGGAGGCACATCCTCGGGTGCCGCATCTTCAGGAGCCGCTTCTTCGGCGACCTCATCCTCACTCGCTCCGCTCTCGGACCCACTGGTTTAATCCTCTTCATCAGAAAGCAAGGCTGCAGCCTCAACCTCCAAATCTTTGGAATCTTCAATGTCGGCCGATAGATCGAAGTCGCGAACGTGCACTTCCTCGAGATCCTCTCTCCGAGATTGCTACCTAGCATGGTCGACTGCATACAACAATCTAATTTTAGGAGCAACAGAGATCTCCTGTGCCTGAAGATGGAAACCTTGGCGTCAGCTTGGTTAGAGGCCATGAGCGCCTCTGTCTCAGACTTAGCCTTAGAAAGCTCGACGGCCAGCTTAGCCTGGAGCTCTTCAATCTTTCGGGCTCGGGCCAAGCTTTCCTCCCTCACAACTTGGAGCTGGATCTCGACTGATGACAGCTGGTCCCGAATATGCTTCTTCAAGGTAAGGCGCTCCATATGATGTCTCCACCCTAGAGTTTCAGCCTCCTTCATCTTAGCTTCCTCTTTAAGTTGCGCCACAAGCTCGCCCTTTTGCTGGACCTACAAAAACTAAGGGTTAATTGCCAAATTTGAACTAACACTTAGCAAACTTTCAAGAAATTACGTTACCTGTCCGATGAGTTCGGTATGATCTTGACGAGCCCTAGTGAGTTCAGCTCGAAGAGTCATAATCTCTTCTTCCTTTTGAACGGAGAGGAGTTTGAGGCCATCTCTCTCCTCTACGAGCTTATTGAGCTCTGCCTCGTATCGAGATATCTTGGTCTTGGACTTTAAGATTCTTCCCGGTGAAGCACCATGGCCTATACACAAAGAAGAGAGTCAGGCTTGAAGAAATATGAAGTAAACATAAGTGTCAATACAAAGAAATAAAACTACCTGCTTCAGGAACCGCTGAGCCTCATCGAACACGGACGATGCGTCTGGTTCAGGACCATCGTCGACTCCGGTGAAGCAGTCCCGGAATATGTCATTCCCTTCATGGGTCTGTCCCACATCGGGAGTACCCATGGCTCGGGCATCTTGGAATTGCCCTTCGGAGAACGAGAGACCAAGAGGCGAGTCACCGATGTTGATTATCCAAGTGAATCACTTGGGACATTATCTTCTTTCCGAAGGGCTTCGGGGCTAGACCCTTCAGGCACATTCACCGGCTAGTTATCACGTCGAAGGGCATTTGAAGTTCAAGTGAAAATGGAGCATAACGGTTAATTGGATATCTAGAAAAGGGCATGTGTTCAAGGTGTTCAAGCATTGGAAGAAGAATATCAAATCTTGAAAGAAAAAAGAAAAGAAAAGAAGAACAGTCACAATGAGTGTACGTATATGAATCATTAATTTCAATTGATTGATAGTACTGTATTGAAAGTATTTTATTTCTAAAATTTATTTTTGATTTGTGACATCACTTGCTTGAAAATTGGATTTTAAATTGTATCTTTTTCTAATTTTTTATTTTTATTTTATGTGTGAAACAATTTAGGTACTATCTAACAATGAATTGGAAGCCAACCTTGATGTCGTAATGAATGATGCGGTGAGAGTTGTGCAATTTTATATTGTATCTAATCTGAATATTTTTTATTTATTTTATGTTTAATTTTGATAAGATGAACCTATCAGACAATAAAGGGAAAGTGTGAATATTTAAAGTCTTTAATTTTGAAATTTATTTCAGATTTGTGAGCACAACTTTATTGAAAATTTAATATGTTGGACTTGTCTTTGATAAAAAAATTTCCCTTCACATATTAACTTTTTCATAGGATAATATACTTCCTTTCTTTTTGACATTTTGATATCAAAAAAATTATCTATAATACGCCGATAAAAATAATTTTTTATATTGTTTAACGTACACTACAAAATTCAAACAGAATTATTAGTACTTGGTTTATAGCTTAGTATAAGTAGTCTTTTATTATCAGAAAAATAATAAAAATAAAATAACAGTTAATGGGCAAGCTAAAATCCAAACTAGCTGGATTTATAAAACAAGATTTCAATATGTTTTATGTGAACTTATTTATAACGGTAGTATTCGAGTCATTTTGAATGCATCTCTACCATTCACCTAAAAAATATGTAACATTTTAAAAAATATTCAAGGTTAATGAATGTTATTTAATATTCTCAATCACCTAATAAATATTTAATTCTTCCCTCAATGAAAAAGGAAGAATATATAATCAATATATTTGGGTCTTTTATGTATCTATTCAGGGATTTTTAATCCAAGTACTAGTATTACGCCTTAAATTCACTATAATACGATACCAGAATTATGGTATACAATAATCCCCATATCGCTTATATTGAGAACATAAGTCCAAGCAAATGTTGTAACCAAAGACACCAACGACCCTAAGTATAAAATTAAATACCATTCATTATATTATCATTGACTCCGTAACAATTCCTATATTATCATTTATTGCGTACATAATCCTTACATTATATCCTCACATAACTAGACCGCAAACCAATTGGACCCAAATTATTCGTGGAAAATAAAAGGAATTTTTACCTTCCTATACACTAGTTAAAACTTTATTATCCTACTCAAGTTTCAATTTAATTACATAGGCATATACAATTTACCGATTATATACAATTTAAGATTTAAATGAGTATCCCTTTATATTAGGAATTGAATAAGGAATCAATTATTCTCATCCTTATTCTCTCTCCTTCTTGCGCTTGCTCTCTCCCCGTCTCTCTCTCTCCCTCATGCAAAGTTGGTACGCTCGATTAAGTGAGGCACCAGGTGCCGTCCTCGGCACCCAGGTTTGGGGCGTGACAAGAATCACCATACAACCACATCAAATACACCTCTCACCACAACCACAACATCACCACATCTTCACAAAAGCACAAAGTGCACAAATTTTACGCAAAACATCACCAATTTTTTGCCACATGGACACCTCCACCAACCTTCAACACAAATTAATTCTAACACCATAAAAACACACCAACAATCACCCACAATCATAAGAACAATGAAAATACCATAGGTGAAGCACAACTTTCGGGCATAATAAGCAAATAGACTGGAAATATTTAGCACAACCACAACTACCTAGGACTTGGTTGAACTAAACTAAAACTACTTAATTGCTACAATTAAATACTAAAAGAAAAGAGAAGAGATGATAGGAAGACTTACCTTGAAGATGGATGTGAGGGATAAGAGGTGTGTGTGGAAGGAATTTGAGAAGAAAGAGTGTGGGAGTGGAGCTAGAGTTGAACGAGAGAGGAGAGTAAACGAATAAAGAGGGGGAAGGGATGAACAGGGTTAGTGGAACTAGTGTCCATATTTTTTTTACTTTTTAAAAATTATTATCTTCTTATTTTTTCGAATCTGGCCGACATTTTGCATTGTCGCATCGCTGGGTGTGGTGCCCATGCGGCGCAGTAGTGGACATATTCATACAGTGATTTTTGAGATAATTTCCTGTTTTGCCTAGGGTGGCGCCCCACACGGCGCGCTATGTCACTTTTTTCTGAGTTTTAATTTTTTTCACTTTTTATCCTGCCAACTCTATTATTTACTTATTTTGTGTCTGATTCATGCTCATACCTGTTAAAACAACTATCAAAATTCCTAAACTCTAATAATCCTGCACTACATTTATCCAACTATTATACAAAAGCAAGAAAAAGGGCTAGAAGTAGTTCTAAGTTATAGTTGTCAGCTTGACACCGTCACTTTGGCTCATTTTATCACGATGCTAGAAGACTGCTTGTCAAATCCTCCAACAAGGTACTGTTTCAACCTGTGCCCATTCACCTGAATGCTTTCATTCCATTTCTAATCCTGTATTCAAATGGGACCATACGATGAGACGTGTTTCACCACATGCAGACATGTCCATCTTGACTTGAATTTTCCGGTGAACAACCTAAGTCTACTATTATATATTAAGACTTTGTCCCCTTCATGGAATTCATTTGGCTTAATCACCCGATCATGCCACCTTTTTGTCTTTTCCTTTAAATTCACACGTTTACATATGCGCCCAATCTAAACTCCTCCAATTCGTTCATCTGCATCAAACTGTGTACGCCTGCAAGGTTGAGGTCAAGATTAAGCATCTTAACTTCCCAATAAGCTTTATGTTGTATCTCAATAGGTAGGTGACACTATTTTTCATACACTAGTTTGAAAACAAGCATGACATCTTTCACGAGCAATGTAGTCAATGGCTTGGTGACGCTGGAAAAGATTTTGACAAACCTCCTATAGTATCCACCATGTCCCTAGAAACTCCTTATGCTCTTCACAAAAGTCGGTGGAGGGAGCCTAGCAATTACATCAATCTTAGCTCTATCAACTTCAATTTCATGTGCAGTTACTTTGTGGCCCAGGACAATTCCCTCCTCACCATGAAGTGGCACTTCTCCTAGTTAAGAACCAAGTGAGTGTATTCACAACATTCAAGCACGATCTCCAAATTCTTCAAGCAATCCTCAAAGTCATCACCAAAGGGGGTGAAATCATCCATGAATACTTCTAAGCACTTCCCGTTTGAATCAGAGAATATAGACATCATGCACCTCTGAAAAGTGGAAGGGGCATTACACAACCCAAATAGCATACTTCTGTAAGCAAAAATACCTGACGGGCAAGTGATTGTAGTATTCTCAATAACTTTTGGGGCAATAGGTATCTGATTATAGCCTGATTACCCATCCAAGAAACAATATCCTCCATGTCCAACCATTTTTTCGAGCATCTGATCAATTAAGGGAAATAAGAAGTGGTCTTTCCATGTTGCATCATTCATGTAACACTCCGTACATTCGGCTTAAGTATGAATGAGTTAAAGGAGTAGTAAGGTTATATTTTGGACGTATGAATTCTTATCGAGATGATTATGGGTGAAAATAATTGTTTCAAAATCAAGATGGAAAGTGAGGTGCATAAAATTCGACAAAATCAACTAAGTTAGAGGAAGGTCCATCTTCCAGAAGTTTTTAGTGAAAATGTGTAAGGCATTTTGGAAAACCCAAATAATCAAAGTTGTAGGCCTTTTCAATATCTTTCCAACGATATATTATGGAGCCCGAACGGATCTCTGTGAAAAATGTTACACCCATTTTACAGAACAATGCACAATATGTGCGGCCGCGCTAATGCAGCAGTGTTCTTGCCATTTAGCGCGGTCAGGAGCGCTGTTGGGGCCTTCAGGTGCGCGGGGGCGCTCGTGGGGGGTCATTTTAAAGCCCTATTTTGTCCCCCACATCCCCAAAACATAAAAACTTGCTTTAGAAAGGAAAGCTTTCAAAACCTAACTCCTTAAGGGTCCCTCCACCACCCAAGGTAAGTTCTAATGGCGATTCTAAGTTAATTTTAATTTTCCAACATCTTATTAACATGGGTAAACCCTCCATATCATTAGATATTCGATTGGGACATCATTGTTGAGAGAAGGAATATACTTGGGTCTGAGGCGGTAGTTTTTATGCTTTATGCATACTTGGGCCTGAGGCCGTAGTTTATGCTTTATGCATGTTTGGGCATGAGGCGTAGTTTATGCTTTATGCATTTTTGGGCCTGAGGCCATAGTTATGTATACGTATACTTGGGCCTGAGGCCGTAGCTTGTGCACATAAATATTGGGCCCGAGGCCGTAGCTTATTCCGATAAACAGGTTGTTCATCATTCAGAAGAGGGAGTATTGATATCCTTACTTCCTTTCAGTTCAATTATTAGTTACCATTTTAGTTATCAGTTATCAGTTTAGTTATCAGTTATCAGTTCTCAGTTATCAGCTTAGTTTCAGTTTCAGCATTTATAATTCTTTCTTTCAACTACTTTACATGCCAGTGCAATTCAAATGTACTAACGTCCCTTTTTTTCGGGGCCTGCATCTCATGATGCAGGTAATGATTTACAGGTTGATGATTCAGAGCTCTAGGCTTCTCGTACTAGCTATTTTGTGATCCCCAGTTCTTTCGGGGAATTATCATTACCTTACAGTCTTTAGTATTTTCAAACAATCAGTATTTTCAGTACTCCATTAGAGGTTTCATAGACTAGAGTAACAGTTAGACAGAGTCGCAGGCTTTTCATATTAAGCCATGTTGGCTATAAATATGTTTCAGAATTGTATTAGTATTTCCGCACTTTGATTTATATCGTCCAGACTTTCAGTATATCAGCATGTGTTAGTTTATCTTCCGCATTTAGTATATTATGATATCACATGTTGATTCAGCTAGCCAGTTGGTTCGCTCGGTCACATGAAGTCAGGCACCGAGTGCCGTGTTACATCCAGGCCCAGGTTCGGGGCATGACAATTCAACCTTCTATAATCAATGCAAATTCTCCACCTTGTGAATTTTTGTGTGGGGATCAATTCATTGTCTTCATTCTTCACCACTGTCATTCCCTCCTTCTTAGGTACAACTTGCACTGGACTAATCCACTGCGATCATAGATGGGAAAAATCAATCCCCATCTAGCAATTTGTTGATCTCTTTGTGCACCACCTTCTCCAAAAAAAAATTCAACTTGCATTGGGGCTGCACCACTGGCTTGTTATTTTCTTCCAAAAGAATTTCGTGTATGCAAATGGCTGGATTGATTCTTTGAATATCTGCTATACTCCAGCCATTGGCCTTTTTGTGCTTTTTCAACAGCTCCACTAGCTTTTTCTCCTATGTACCTGTCAAGTCAGCATAAATAATCACAGGAAAAATGTTAGTTTCAAGAAAAGCATATTTCAAAGTGAGTGGGGAGGACTTTCAATTCCATATTAGGCTTAGAAGCCTCCTCTTTTTTTTCCTCATCATCAACCACTTGATCTTCAGTTTTAAGAGCTTCAACCTCTTTCTTTATTTATGGATCTTCATCCTCCACCGTGCTAGACTGAGTAATACACCTCTCTAGAGAATCCCCTACTAGATTGTCAAACTTGTATTTTTTAGCCAATTCCCCAACAACATTTAGATTGAAGCACGAGTAGGCAGACACCTCATCACTGGGGTATTCATCATCCTCTTCATCTAGAACACCACTTTCTTATCGCCTACTTTGAGCATAAGCTGCCCCTCGTAGATTTCAAGGATAAATCTGCTTGTACATAAGAAAGGACTCCCAAGAATTAGAGACACCTCCTTGTTCACCTCCATATTCACCACAATAAAATCCACGGGGAACACAAACTTGTCCACCCGCACTAGAATATCCACAATGATTCCCTAAGGCAAAATAGTGATCGAGTCAGCCAGTTTAGGGACACTGGTATTTATTTGATCACTCCAAGCTCACTTTCCAGTTTCCTGAATACAGATAGAGGCATTAGATTTATAGACGCACTAGAATCATAGAGGGCCTTGTCGAATTTCTCACTCCCCAACGAGCATGATATGGTGAAGCTTCTTGTGTCCACACTTTTGGGGAATTTTATTTGGTAATATGGCATTACATTGGGCGTTCATCTTGACCACTGTTGTCTTCTCCAATTTTCTCTTGCTAGATAGGATTTTCTTCAAGAACTTTGCATAAGAAGGCATTTGAGTGAGTACCTCTGTGATGGGAATGTTCACATAGAGTTACTTGATCATCTCCAAGAATCTCCCAAAACATTTGTCAAGTTTTTCCTGCTTCATCTTTTGAGGGAACGGTAGAGTTGGAATATGTCTACTCTCTTCAATCTCCCTTTGTACCCCACTACTCTAGCCTTTCTGCTTTTCACCCTTTTTTACTTTTAGTGTCCACCTCGGGTATTACTTTCATCACTGGGTCAACCAATGTTTTGCCACTTCTCAGAGATTCCCCACTACTCTAGCCTTTCTGCTCTTCACCTTTTTTTTACTTCTAGTGTCCACCTCGGGTCTTGCTTTCATCACCGGGTCACCCAATGTTTTTCCACTTCTCAGAGATTCAAATTTGATTGTTTCCATTGGATTCTTTCCAGTGTCAGAGGGTAAAGTGCCAAGAGCCCTCTCAGATAACAAATTTTCTCTGTCCCAATTGTCTTTCTAAATTTTGAATTGTTGTGCCCTACTCTCAGATGGCTGCACCCTGAGTCTCAAATTTTTCATCTAATTTGTTGATGAATGCCTTCATGAGATCTTCCATACTAGACTGATTCTACTGTTGTGGTTGGTATTGTTGTCTCTGCTAGTTCTGAAAAACCTGGTGGTCTTTGACCCTAGTGTGTGAGATTATTTTGCTGCCATGAGTTCAAGCTCCTACTAGGTGAACTCCACAAAAAACCTGGATGTCTTTGACTCGTAGCATTATAGTTGTTACCACCTTGGTAGTTTCTTCTATTAAAGTTCCCCACATTGTTCACTTCCTCAGCTGATGCATGACACTCATGTGTAGGGTGTCCCATTCCAAAAAAATCACATGCTACTTGCGGCTCACTCTGTACCTTGGCAATATCAACTTTCTTATCTCCTTGTCCATGGAGTCTATATAGGCTTGTATGGATGTGTCAGAGTCCTCCTAGTGAACCCCAACTGATTTTATTCTATCATTGCTCTCAGCTGGCCACTGATTAGCATCCTCAGAAAATTCATCAAGGATTAAGATAGCCTATTATGGAGTTTTCTTCATTAGTGGACCTCCAGATGTAGTATTCGAAGTTCGTTGCGAGGATGGTGTCAGTCCATCCCAAAAATCCCGGAGTTGCATCGACAAATCAATTCCATTGTGCTGACACTTTCAGACGATCTCCTTGGATATTTCTCAATCTTCAAAAACTGTTTCTGTCTCCTTCTAGAAGAAATTGTGGATTTCCCGTATGATTTTCCCTGTTTTTGCAGTTGAGAAGTACTTGTCAAGAAACTTTTTGGTCATCTCTTCCCATGTCCCGATCGACCCAATAGGTAAGATACAAGGCTAGTGCTTCACATCGTCTTTCAGTGAAAAGGGGAATGCCCTCAAGTATACTTCATCTTTTGATATTCCGTTGTATTGGAAGGTGTTCATGATTTCTTCAAAGTCCATCAAGTGGGTTTTTGGATCTTCATTCACCTTCTCTCTTAAAATGCAGTTGTTCCTGATGGTTTGAAGCAGATCTTGCTTCAACTTGACGTTGTTTCTGCTATGGGTGGAGGTTTGACACTTGATAATCCTTAATTGTAGACTGATATGGCATAGTCACCCAATGATCTTCCAGGCTTGGGTGCTGCATTCTTGAACTGATCTTTAACCAATGGTCGGTTTAGATTGAATGGTCGACCCCCATTATCTTCGACAGTCTCATCGGCAATTCTCCGGGCTGCTTCACCTACTATCCGTGTAGCTTCTTATTGTGCTGCCTCTCTTGCAGCTAAGTCTAACCCATCGTTCTCTTTGTTTGCCATGTTACCTTGAGTGGAAGTATGACCCAAGAAATTCTTTGTTAATTCTCTTTCTTTTATCAGTTGTCGTATGTGTTTCTCCAACTATGGTTCATAGGGTATCACTTCCTTTGAAGAAGAACGGGTCATACACCAGAGTAATCAAACCTGTATCCCACACACAAGTAAGAAAACGTGAATAACTAAAGTAAAAATAGGTTCCTGAATTAGTACTAAAAACTATGCTAAACACTATTGAATATCAATCTGTCACGCCCCAAAACCGAGGCGCGACCGGCGCTCAACGGAGTAATCCCGACTGAGCAAGCCTGATGGGTTTTATTCTACCCAACTAATTCGTGAATAAAGAAGAGGTGAACCCCACTAATCATACTTTGTAAGTATATCATTAACAACTTTCATTTTTGTTTCCATTAGCAGTTTCTGTCGTAATAACCAGATTATTACAATTATTAGATATGAAGAAAACATATTCGCCAAATACCAACATTTTCCAATACTATTCCAATATCCGACACCACCCACAACCTGTCTACGGAGTCTCTAAATACAACTTAAGAGAAGTATGGAAATGCCGGCAACAAGGCCTCGGCTATACCTCAAATGAAAAGTACACGATAACCTAATGACACAGGACCCCGAAATGAAGTGGGGATCGCCAAGTTAGCTGGAAGAAACATACCGCTATCGCTGATCATTGTCGCCTACTGTGGAACCACCTGCATCCATTAAAGATGTCGCGCCCCCGACAAAAGGGACGTTAGTATTGTCGAATAGTACTAGAATGTAAGCTAAAAATCATCTTTCAAAATAAAATAACCATACAAGAAGAAGGAAGCCATAGAAACTGTCAAGTCACAATCAATAACATCCAAATACCAAGTGAAACCTAACGATTGTCAACCTACGGAAGTAACACACATCTCCTTAGAAAGATCAATAATGAAATAAGAAGAATTCAAGAATTCAATGAGAAACATAAGTACCACCACAACATCAATTAAGGAATCACACAATCTTTCAAGAGAATCATTTAAACAGGTCGGAAGGCAGTCATGGGAATCACATAGAACTTCACAGGAATAGAGAATCACAAGTAGGGGTCACATAGTTTCTTATTTCGTCTTTCCATCCTTTTGGTTAATAGTCTCTTAATGCCAAGTTCCCTGATTTATAATGCCACCGTGTCTTTTTACACGGAGTCCATTTTTTGCCCGACCGGCTAAGCCATCCCAAGTGAGACATCACCAACATCATAATTTATATTCATATTTCCGATGTAAATGCCACCATGTGTACATCATGGCGTCCGATCTCATCACGATCATCTAATCCATCTCACTTTGGGACATCACTATTTCATTTATTTACTCAGTTCACATTTCATTTCCACCATTTATCACATAGTTCTTGGCACTTGGACACGTTTTACAATTCGAGTCTAATTCCCCTTTTATCCGTTCAATAGCATCATCCTTCATATTAACGAGAACCAACATATAATTAATCGTACACATAATAGAAGGGGCATGTAGGATCGTAATTCACATTTTCAAGTAGCATGGTGATATGGTAGACAACTAGAACAATCAAGAAACATAAATCTTTCGACTCAACACATTAAAACAATCAACTCAAGTATGATCAAGTAAGGGAATCATACCACCTATTCAGACACCAACGAGTTGATTCTACGAAGATTAGAGTTAGCCATACATACCTCAAAGAGCTTTTAGGCAAATTTCACATTTTAGAAGTTATCTTAATCAGTTGAATCGAGGCTCGTCTCGTAATCCATTTCATATATGTATATTCTCCTTAGACACAATTTTTTATATATATATATATATATATATATATATATATATATGTGTGTGTGTGTGTGTGTGTGTGTGTGTGTGTGTGTGTGCGCGTGTGTGTGTGTGTTACCCACACTCCATTTCCCCCAGTTCATTTAATTCGTTTTCAAGTATCTTTATAGTCTATTATCGGCTAAACACACTCGATCAAGGAATTTAGTACACATATGGGAATCTAGGAGTAATAAGTACATCGTGTTTTTCTCACCCAAATGGGTATGCTAGTATTCATTTAAATTACGACTCAGAGTCACACCATTTTAATAATCAAACCATACATTAAACGTCTACATTTCGATATAAGGCCCATTCGGAATAATCAAATTTTATGAGTCTATAAGGGATAACTCGGACGTAGAGATTAGGGATTTGGGGCCAGTCACACTTAAACATACGGAAATAATATGAAATTCAATTCCGAGAGATAAAGTTTAACCCACATACTTGGTTGAGCTTTCCTTAAGTTACTACAACGCACCAACACCTCTAGCAATAATAATCTATAAGGAGAAAGCGAAAATTGATTAACAACTAGAAAGATTGCCTATGGTGTAACTCTCTTAGGAATTGCATCAAACACCTAACATGTGAAATAGACTACAAGGTCCGAAAATGGAAATTCCTTCTTCCCTCAACCAATTTTAACATGAACTACCCAAATTAGTTCATTAATATCACATACTACAACTTAGTCCCACATGCATGGCCTATTTCTAATCCCTACAACATATTTGAACCATTAACCTCTTGCATGCAAGTTCTGGAAATAGGACTTACCCGGATGGAGGACAATCTAGTGGCTATCTTCTTTGATTCTTAAAGACTTGAGAAAGATTTGGTGATTGGAAGGCTAGGTTCCCTCTTTCTCTCTCTAAAATGCTCTCACCTCTCTCTAGATTTAGTATACAATATCCTTCGTGATGAATCCCCAAAGCTTATTTATCAAAGTGGGTTCGGATATGAAAATTTTCAAAAATGAGCACCGAAGTCAATTATGTGGTGCAATTATGCTATAGCATAATCGATATTCGGGCATCAGACTTGTAGCATAATCATTATACGATAGAATAATCGACAGCATAATCAATTATGCAAAACATAATCAATATGCAACAACATAATATTTTTCCCGACTCTACTTCACTATGCGACGCGTATGCGGTCCGCAGAGTCGTTTTGCGATCGCGAAATTGATCGCAAATCCAACCATTGGTAATTTGATCATAACTTTGTGTAGGAATGTCCAAATGACAAACGATTTGAAGCGTTAGA